>CM032388.1:16395970-16658461 GCA_019049475.1 Eueides isabella
TCTGTGAGGGTATATTAAGACACTCCGTTCCCTTCGCAAACAATGTTCGATAAATCTCATGTGAAGTCACGTAACTCAACGCTGTACTTGTAACGAGCAAAGACATTACAAAAATATTTCCCAAGTACCAATCAAATTAAAATTAATAAGCTTATTAAGCTTATAGTCAGAAGCTACACCATTGCTTAGCGTTAAATAAAATTATGTTGTTTTAGCTTAACGCTATACCCTATACATAGAATTGTAGGCACAGGAACCTTATAAACCTAGCTTCATGTTAATCTGTTCTGATTATTACCAAAGTTATTAAAATATTATTTGTAAATTTAATATAATTTTTTACATCTTTCTATTCTTTGTTACAGGTAAGCAGCATACTATCTTATAAAATCACCTTACCACTGTGTCCAAGGTATGTTACAAAAAAGAAAAAAGAATATTATTGAATTTGAATAACTACCAAGATATTCAATATGTCAATTTTCTTCTATATTTTAACGTTAATAATGCATCAATAAACAAAAAGATCATATAAATTCTAAATAAGCTCAATCATAAGCTAGGAAATAGTTTAAATCGCTACCTCAAACAGAGCAGCGAACAGTAAATTGTAAAAAATGAACGAGATTGCTGCGAGACTGAAATCTAATGCGACTGCGACCGTCGCGTCGCTTCGGCGTCGCACATATCTGGTTATTATATTTACCGTCGGCAAAAAGAGGAGTGTTATAAGTTTGAACTGTCCGTCTGTCTGTAGCACCATGACTCCTAAATTAATTTGACTGTGTTTTTTTTAGAAAACTTTGTTTATCACAGTGGTGGTTACCTATGTTTTATAAAAATAAGATAGGCAGTTTAAGAGTACCTTTAAACTGTTTACTTTAGGTGATGTAGTGATTTTCTGGGTCAGGATATATTTTTTTTTATTTTAATTTATTTGCTTATTGTTAATCTATTATAACTATTTATCATCGTATTGAAATTCCTAAGTAGATATTAACTTGGAGATTAATTATATTTAGGGGCCCGTGGCACACGCGTGTGACTGTAAACGTGACAGCTTATGGGTTCGATTTCCACTTATAATAATAAAATATTTAATAATATTATTTTCTGAACTCTGGTAACAAGGCAAAGTGGTAGTTTCAGTTTATCCACTCAACACGCAAAGAAAAACCGCGGAAAGTGGGGAATGGAAGTCCTTAAATGAAAACGGATTGTTTCAACACTAAGTGCCGAGGTTCCTTCTGTCTATGTATGTATCTCACATTGAGCGGCGCATCTGTAGCCTACATATAGCGTTGTAGCCTACATTTTTTCCGCCTATCCTATCGTGAAAGCAGGGGAAATGTAGAGATAAGAAAAAATAATGGTAATTTTTTTACTCCAGAGATATGCATTTTGACGAAATTCGCCCTCGTTATATGTATATTGTATCGGGGCTCTTCAAAACTGCTCCCATGGCGTTGGAGCTTCTTATGTCGACCCGAGGGTAGCATGAAGCCGGGTCAAGGACACAACCTCCATTTAAAACTCTGTTTTTGTATCGAATAATACATCCGAACAATTAAAACAAATATAAACAAACGCGTTACTTTTTTTAGAGATTGTCTGTTTTTTAAATATTTTTTTTGTATTTTAATCTCAATTTTCGATTAATTATCATACCATTGTAGTGTAAGTACAGAAGTGTCTACTAGCGCAGTGCTTGGCCAGAAACGCGGTGGGTGAGGGTACGAAACCTACTCTGAAGTGTAATCTTTTTATTAATTGTCCCTGTGGTAAGCGTGCTCAATTATGCTACTTAACTTGCAATATTTAAAAAAAAAAGGAAGTACTACTTTTTTCCTATCCTGCTGTATGCAGGGAAGAGTGTCAAGTAATGTTAAAGAACTGTTGATTGTGTAGCAAAATATCATATTTGTATTGAGATTAGAACTGTACAAAAGTTATAAAAAACACAAAACCAGTCTCTTTTTAATATACCAGTTTTTCACATACTCGTATAATAGGAATACCATTGATAGTTGCGCATTGTTTCGAAATTGTACAAATAAATGTTTTTGGACTGGAATATCTAGTTTGAGTTAGTTGAATGGAAAAATAAACGGACTCGTCCAGTCCAGTATTGAATTTTGATAAATCTTATTTTTTTTTTTTTTTTAATAAGTTATTTTCATAACATCAGTTATGTTTTAGCATAAAACACAGTAGGCCGAAGTAACGTAATGCTAAAATATTCCACTATCTATTCTCAGCTATATTTTTGAATAAAAATATTAAAATATTCCTAAATATAGTATATTATATCCGTATTTTTTGTATACTAGTATATTATATTCCTAAATTAAAAAAGAATAATCACGGATTAAGAACAGATCTCACTACTGTTGCTTCATAGTACCTACTACAGCCTGCCGTCTGCTATGTGATTCTGGCTAAGAATAGGAGCACTAGTGGGGTCGTGAAAGACGACTAAAGTACGTGTGAGTCACGTTACCTGCAACAGCAATACCTATAGGCAGGATACCTCGACCGGATTACTACCACCCCGGCATTTAAAACCGGCGTTAAGTTAAGGCTTCTACCACTGCATTTCGCATTGAGTAACGCCGACCCCCGGTGCCCAACCACAACCTAGCTCCTAAAATAAGAAGAAAACGGCACTCACATCAGATCAGAAATACTACCCCAGAATGCAGATGCAGGTACAGAGATACTGGATGCAGGACCAGTACTTCTGATTTTGGAATCTCTACCTGAGTACAAAAACTCAGGTTGCAAGTCGAATTCTAGGGAGGACATTGTTTCGCGCTTTAAACAAGGGAAACAAAGTGTACGCTCCACTGCATTACTTCTACTACGCTCAATGTAGATTTATGTAACTTTAGAGTAGGGCATCTACATTTCGACTTCTTATTTTTAAGGTACACTCAGATTATATGACTAAGGTACACAACCGTTCTACAAAAAAAATATTTGAGTTTCCGTCGCATTGTTTATTTTGTGGGTCGGTCGTTTTGTCGACTATAAGCTTTCGTGTTGATTCGGATCGTATGCCTGTTCAGGTCCATAGTGGTAACGCAGATCTATTTTTTTTAGTATAGGCAGTGGAAACTAGTAAACCTAGTGTTGAAATACTCCGTTACTATTAATATATCTCCATCGTAATCTCCTTTTCAGACTTTCTGACGAATTTGGAGACATTGTGTGATAAGTGGTGGTAATAAATGCGACGCTTTGTTTCGTTACCAGAGAGAGATGCAAGGAAAATATTAAACATTAATTTTAATTCCTCGAGTTTCGATCGAACTCACGTATTGTATGTTTACATTCACTAGCTTGTACTCTTGTGCCACTTATAGCCTCATTGTTCTAATAAATATTCCATAAATAAATAAACAAAAAAAAAAGGAAAACGCTTTTCACATCTTATTAAATATACTAAAAATATATTGAAGAACCTTCGAAAAAGCTAAATGAAATACCTTGATTTTTGTATAAGGATATTTTATGTTTATCTTCTAATATATATCTAGACTTAATTTTTCAATCAGAATGAAGCTTCCCATTCACTCACTCAGCTTCACGCTGTATGTGCCCGCACAAGGCAGGGTAGGTAGAGGGAACCCGGGAACCTAGTGTTAAGACACTCCGTTCCACTTCCGTTCCCCACTTTCCGCCGAATTTGAGGCATTGCGTATTGAGTGGCGGAACTCAACGCCGCGCTTTGCCTTATTACCAGAGCGAAGAAATGAAACATTAAATATTTAAATTGAAAATATTAAATATTTCATTTCCTCGACCGGGGATCGAACCCAGAACCTGTCGGTTACAGTCACACATTTGTGCCGCTGCGCCACGACAAATGCTAAGTTTTCGTATAAGAGCAAGGAATAAAACCTAACACAAAAATTGCGTGACGATTTCCAGAACATCGTATCTTGATGGCGTAATGATACTTAAGGAGGAGGATAATTACAAAAAAAAATGTTTATTTTTTTTTTTCAATAGCATGATGTATACTGCGCATGGCAGGAAAGGCAAAGACAAATTGGGAAACTAGTGTTAGGACACTCTATTTCCATTAATACACTTCCGCTTTCCACTCTCCGCCGAATATACATTACGTATTAAGTAGCGTGACTCAATGTCAAATTTTGCCTTGTTACTAGGGCGAAGAAATATAAATATAAAATATTTCAAGTCGGGATCGAACCTACAAGTTACAGTCAAACAACTATGCCTATGTGCCAGTACAGTAAAAAATATAAAAAAAAAACAATAAAAATATAAAATTTATTATACTTGAGAGTAAATAGCAAATTGACTTGTGTAATGTAGTGTAAACGAATGACTGACGGCGCCTTCGTTATAAGCAGACGTGGGAAAAGAATATTATATTTAAATCGACGTTAAATGGACGAATGACGATGAAGGAACGGAGTGTTTTAACACTAAGTTCCCAAAGTTCCGTCTGTCTACCCGTTGCTATGTGTTGGGAATAGCAAAAAATATCGTTCTCCAACATAAAAATAGATATTATTTTATGAATGGCGAAACTCAATCAGCATTTTATATATAGATACACAATAAAAACGGAATTAAACTTTTTCGAATACTTTAATGGAATAAATTAAGCGAAATCGTATCTGCCAAAATTATTCTTTGTTTTATGTGAAATATGCAAAAAGATCTCTTGATGCACTTTTAATTTGGGCAAAAACATTGACTTCGAAAGAGTAAAATAAACTTTGGTTACCGCCGCTGATGCTTTTTATAAGGCAGGTTTTTTCAACGTTATTGACGCCGTCTTTTTACAGTTGATTAAATTATATTTGTAATGAGCGATTGTTGCGGATTCAGATGCTTAGCTAAATCTTTAGCTATTCGCTGTGTTTCGTGTACCTTACTTGACAGAGAGTACCTAATATTTGTAGTTAGTATTGGGTTGCGACACTTAACCATCAGTGTTTCTATAATTCGGCGGAAATTGGAGAACGAAAGTGATTTAACACTGGGATCCACTGGGTTTCTTTGTTCCCGCACAATTATTATGATACTGCTGATACGCAGTGAAGCAAAAAATACTATGGATTATAGTTAAAAAAACAGAAAAGAAGCAATTTTCAAAATTTATGTAAAGCATTGTATTTTATTATACTAATATTATTAATATTACAATTTAATTTTAAAATTTATTTGGGACGCTTTTAAGTCAAACATACTGAATCGATTGTCATGAAATTTTGTACATATTTTCTTTAAGATAGTAAAAAAACAGGATTGTTTTTTAAAAAATATATTTAAAAAAAAAATGGCACACATTTAAAAAATGTAACAACTGCAAACCTTTTAAATTAATATATTATTGACTATAACTTTAACTGTATGAAAATGTTACCATGCTATACCACGTGTTTAACACATGGTGGCGGTAGTTCAAACGGACGAAGCTACTTTCACTGAACTAACTACATAGGATATATTTATTTTCAATTTAACAAATAGTTTTCATTAAGATATCTCTCGTGTGATAATAATATGTATGCAAGTGTAAAGCAAGTTAAGGTGATTATGCAAAACGTTTTGAGGTCGTCAACAGTTCTGATACTGAGCTAAGTCTGGAATATAAATTGGCCTTGCATTTGCATAAGAATAGAGCTACGTACCGACTGTAGTAAAATGTCTAGCGTGACATTTGTAGTGTGTTAAATGTTGTAAGTGATATTTTCTTTGATTTTCATCGTCTTCACGCTCTTTCCCGTCATGGCGCACCAGCAGTCTGACAACATTTACATATCCTGCGCTATCCTATCTCCCTGCAGGAAGACATCTTGAAATTTAGTGCTTAGATACGTTCCCATTAATATAGTTCCGTTCTGCATTCCATTCTGTTAGTGCTACTTCCCACAAAATCTTTGAGTTTTGTGTATTGAGTGGCGGAATTCTTCCTTTATTTTTTTATATTTTGTGTCATTAATTTTCTGTTTGTCTGTGCGTTTATTTGCGTAAATGTAAGAACGGCTATTAGCTGCGGAACGAAATGTAGTGTTACTTTTTCATTTAGTAAATCATTTCATAAATAAAAAAATAAATACAAAGTATTTTATTCAACAAACAAAATTCTACAGGAAATGTAAAGCTGTTTAGCTAAAACAGGCGAACCGGGTGAGGACGGCTTGTATTTTCTAAAATATGGTAGGTGAAACTTAAAATACCTTTCTTCTATCCACGTAATCGTTTACTTATGAATAAGTAAACTTCTAAACTGGAACAGTACTTAAGTCTTTTACGATGTCGTGCTTGAACCAAACGAGCATATTTTATTTTATTTTTCTTTGAGTTTTTATCGTCGACTTGTCACATTGCTATAAAACAGGTGCCTCGTAAAGTACCTCCGTGCAAATATATTATTTGTAGTTATTTATACTTTAAAAATATTGTACAATATAAAAAAAGTTTTTTTGTAGCTTCTAGTAAGTTGAGCAGACTGAGCTTAATGTTACTTGAAAGTTGCTCCATTCCCCACTCATCGTATATTTAGCTTCACGCTGTATCCCGCACATGGCAGGGAACTTGGGAACCTAGTGTTAAGACAATCCGTTCCACTCCCTGTTCCCACTTTCCGCCGCATTTGAGGCACTACGTCCTGAGTGGCGGAACTCAACGCCGCGTTTTGCCTTGTACCAGAGCGAAGAAATGAAAACATTTAATGTTTAAATTGAAAATATCAAATATTTCATTTCCTCGAGTGGGGATTGAACCCACAACCTGTCGGTTACAGTCACACGCTTGTGCCGTTGTTTATTAATATGAATGATATTAATTTCTAAAATTTAACTCCACGATTTATCTACCAGAACGGGGTAACCAATTCTTTTTTCAGCTTCACAATGTATCCCGTACATGAAAGGATAGGCTAAGAGAAATTGGAAATCTAGTGTTAAAACATTCTACACACTATATTATTCCTACGAGTATGATTTCAAGCAAGGGCCGTCACGTTTACTTGCACTCTACACATTAGCGATGCCAACAAGATATCCTGTAGTATATAGTTTTTAACACATATAATTCCAGAATATCAATGGCTTCGAATGTACTCACAACCTGTTAAGAAAATTCACAGTAACGACGATAAATATTTTAAAAAACTTTGAGTATACCTACAATAACATTAGCTTGTTGCAATTTCAATCGTTGTTGCAATCGTATTTATTGTCTAATACGAATATATAAAATATAATAGATTCTAATTTTGTTTTTTGAACACCCGCTTCAAAAACTTACACGTGTTTGTGCTTCTGTTTGTGGTACTGTAGCTCCTGAATGAATAAACCATTTTTCAATCGAAAACTATCGCTATCGCGGTTGCTTTTAGCTACTCGTATGTTTCATTAAAATAGGAGTAGTAGTTAAAGAGCTGGATGATGATAGACAGCTAAGATGAAATAGTGACTGTATGGATTGGTGTGAATTTTTTTTTCTTTCTGATTTTCTTTTAAATACTCGTAATATAAATGTTTCTAAGTATATAATGACAAAACAATAAATTTAACGATTTTACTTTCAAAGCCAACGATATTATTATTTATATTGAATATTTTTTAAGCTTTACGTTTCCGCACATGGCAAGGTACGTAAAAGGAACTTGGAAACCTAGTCTTAATACCATCCGTTCTGTTCTCTATTTTTTACTGAACTTGGTCGATTGTGGCGGAACTCAATGCCGCTCTTTGCCTTGTTACCAGGGCGAAAAAATGTACATGTTAAATATTTCAGTACCTCGAATGGGGATTGAACCCACAACCTTTAACAGTCGCACACTTGTGCGCCTGCGCCGTGACATTCCTCACTTATATCTAACATCTGGAATAATATTTGTGTAAATCTAATGTAGGTCACGATCTAAGCTTTCCAAATTACACAGTAAATAAACAATTCAAACGATGCCGCTTGAGTTTGACGTCCCTCCGTAAATACTCACTTATACATTTTTTACATGGCAGGGTAGACAGAGGGAACATGGGAACCTAGTGTTAAAACACTCCGTTCCCACTTTCCGCCGAATTTAAGGCATTGTGTGTTGAGTGGTGGACACAATGGCGCTTTTTGCCTTGTACCAGCGAAGAAATGAAAATATTAAATATTTAATAATATTATATTTTAATTGAAAATATTACATATTTGACTTGAAAATATTACATATTTTAATTGAACATATTAAATATTTCATTTCCTCGAGTGGGGATCGAACCCACAATCTGTCGGTTACAGCCACACATTTGTGCCGCTGTGCCACAACAGGCCTCGCTCCACAAATCCTAATACTATTGTGACGAAGGATGTGTGTTCCGCTTTCACGCAAAAACTACTAAACAGATTTAGATAAAACTTTCCAATAACATAGCTTTTACATCTGCATCACATGTAAGGCTAAGCTTAAGTAAGTGAAGTCGCGAGTAGGTCGTTAGTTGTAATACAGTTTGATTTTACGATTTATATACTTATAATTTAGTAAATGAATTAAAATGTTATTTCATTTCAAATATATACATCAATATATGAGAAAATCATGGCAAACTGGTACAGTGATTATAAGTAATTTCTAATACTTACAGTAAATATTAGTATTTTCTTGAAGCACAACAAATTGAAAGACAAAACTCAACGCCACAGTATGCCTCGTCACAAAAGCGAGAAAATCAAGTTATTAAATTATAAACTCATCCAAGTGGGAATCGAACCCATAACGATGCGCTGCGACAACAAATCAAACAAACGTAACTAGATTTTACATATAAAATTCACATTTTTATCCTCCAGTCAGAAAACAATACACTCTACGATCATCGAATAATATTACGTTTTGTAATGTATTTATATCATGTTATTAATTGGGACCATTTAAAAAAAAAATGTAGTATAAAATAAAATTGGGTTGAAATTGCAGAACGGAGCGTCACTAGGTCCTAGGTCCCTTTGTCTACTCTCTATATTTTTTCCATTTTCGTACATGGCAGGGTAGGCAAAGAAAACTAGGGATTCCTTCTCATTAAAACTCTTTTAGTACACACTTCCCGCAGAAGCATTGTTTTCATTGAGTCACTTCCGTTCCCAACTTTTCACCGAATTGGAGACATTGCTGTTTTGCATATTATATTAGTAGATATGGTACCGTTGATGTCAAATAATTTTGATAGACGACGTTGCCTGGTCGTCACAAACACACATTTAATACACATAGAAATTATGTCTCTATATATGAAAGTCACGTACAGACATGCAAATTGTTAGATTTATGTTACTCTTTCGTGACATCAGGCCCTTGGACGCTATTCAAGAAGTGTGGGATTAGGTTCAGTTACGTTAAAAAAAATATGTTTCAAAATATTTATCTTTAGTCTGAGAAGCGCGAAGAATTGTTGGTAGAACTTCACCAACACAGTATTTTTGATATTGGAAGTTCAAGTAAATGTTGCCAGTATTATGTAATGTGTCATTCAGAACATCTATTTTAGATACACTCCATACAAAAATCATAAATTAGCTAAATTTTGTATTTTCTTCGGTAAGAGCAGCCGAAGGAAACCTCGAGTGACCTTCAAGAACACAATATTGATGACACTGAAAGAAGATCACGTAAAAGGCACAAGGACCCCCGGAGGGCATGTATAAAGAGATTAATGACAATGGACGAAGCGGAAGATGTTTGCAGATACTTTAGGGTTACGCCATGTTTTCTCTGACCTCACTACAGATAAAATATTGAACTAAAAAGCTTTGCTATTAATAATAAGCTAATAATTAATCCTAAATAATCTAACCACCTATTAATAATTACATATGCTATTTAAATGTAGACTAAAACACTTTATTTAATTTAATAAGGGCAACTTGTATGTAAAGTTTCTTAAGTAGCTCCCCGGGGCGTAGATAGCGTTTGAATAGATTTGAAAATAACGTTGAACTCACTGTACTGTACTCCTTACTGTAATATTAATTATATTAATTGTATATCTCATTAAAGCCTTTATGGGCTCTCATGTGGCAGAGGCGCAAGCGGGGGTCGTGGGTTCGATACCCATTCAAAGGAATGAAATGTTTAATGTTTATAATCGAGGAAACGAGGTAAAACGCGGCTTTAAGCTCCACTATTCAACACGTAATGCTTCAAATTTGTCAGGAAGTGAAGAACAAAAGCGTCTCATTGAAAACTGCAATATATATTTTTTTTGAATTTTACAATGTTACCAATATATACATTTTATTTGTTTCACGTACGAGGATTCTAAAATTGTCAGTTGAGTAGTACTACTCACTTCGTTATTGTCACTATATGTTGAATTAAAAAGAGATCCATTAAAAAATTGCCGGTTCATTTAAAAAAGAAAATCAATATCAATATAACCATAACATTCTTATACAAAATATATATTACAAAACTAGTTTATTTGTGAGAACGTGCTGACTTCAAAAACTGATTCGACCTAAACAGTACTTTAGTGTAGTCTATTGACTGAGTAAGACTTTAGACAAAGCATATTACGTTAAAACGTTTCAATGTTACCCATTTTACATATATACCATGGGGAGACATGTAAGCGAAGCCACAGGCAAAAACCAGTTACGTATAAAACTCCTCGGTGACTTCCAGTGCAGGTGACTGTCAAATGTGAAACTGCGCGTGCTGGAACTACGCAGAGTAGAAATTTGCGTTTTGACACTCTAGTTACGTGAGAGGTTTTTATCGAAACGAGAAAAAAGTTTGTTTCCGTTTCCGTTAGTCCACCTACGAGTATAAGTAGCCAGGTTTTATATATAACTCGTTATTAATATCATCTATTTTGGATACATTCCATACAAAAAGAAAACATATTTTATCAAAATTTGAAATAAAGCATTCAGCTTTATTATCAGTTGGCCAGTGCATAACTGTTATTTTGTGTTGTAAATCAATGGGATTATTGTTAAAGCGCAACGTTGGTTAAATTGGCTCGCTTAATTTATTAGTTTATATGAGCAAGTTTGTGTCATCGAAAATTGTACCCGCCATGCCGAAATATTTATAGATACATTATGTAGTTCAGGTCAGTCGTTGCGCAGAGACAAAAACGTAAACACGGTAGGTTGTGGATTTGATTACCAATCGAGGAAATGAAATATTTAATACTGTTTTCGCTCTGGTAGCCAAGCTAAACGTACACTAAACATACAATGGCTCAATACGGCGGAAAGTCGAGTTCCCAGGTTGCCACCATCAGTATACCGCATATAGCAGCTACCTTGTACACCTGAAGCTGAAATAAATTATATAGTATATTTTTACTCTATCTTAAAGTGTTGTTTCACACTTAGGACAGAAAATACTAAAGTTAAATTTAAAAAGCGTATAAAAATTTTGAACGAAACAGGATTTGAACCTGCGGCTCTAGAAAACCGTTCCAGCGCTCTGACCAACTAAGCCATAGGTTCATTTTTTATATAGTATAGTTTATAAGTATGTTTAATAATTGAAATGATGATTTCAATTTATATAAGAGTGTACTCATATCTCTTAGACAGTAATTTGGTTCTTTATATTGCGAATAACTAATAACTACCACTTGTTGTGAGGCATGTCGTGGTGAAGATGCGTGTGACTGTAAGCAACAGGTTGTGGGGTTTGATCCACACTCGAAAAAGTAAAAAAACTAATAGCAGTCGTGGGACTGCCGATAGAAGTGAAAACGGAACTATTAAGTTGAGAGTAATTAAAACTATATGCAAAAATAATATGATTTTTTTTATGTTTTATTTATTAGTTACATATGATGGGTTAAACAAATCATGAACAAAATATAAATACAAAGTGGTTGAAAAAATAATTAATATACAATTATCTTAATTATACATAGTATTTATATTTACACGAATTTCAATGAATTCAAGTTTGAACATTATTTTCATTATTTACATCATTGTCATCATTAATTTTGACAATACTTAGATTATCTGTTCGTTCAATCATTTCATTGTATTCTAAAAAAGATGCAATTGGTACTGCTACTATAACGTATTGGTGACGTGACTCACAAAATTATACTTATCCAAAAAGCGTCCAACGCGCACATAATAAAGTCAGAAATAGTCGATGTATTAGTGTATACGTGTACACAGGCTATATTAGTGTATACGTGTACTACTGCGCATGCGCTAGTCACACGCCTGCTATTATCATTAGCATGTCGGTGACACGAACCGAGGATTTTACCCTCTACCAAAACGCTCAACGCGCCTAAAGAAGTTTTCACTTCAAAAAATATATATTTTCATTTCTTTGCTATAGTAACAAGGCAAAGCGTAGCGTAGAGTTCCACAACTCAACACGTAATACCTCAAATTCAGCGGACAGTTGAGAACGGAACGGAGCGTTTTACAACTAGGTTCCCAGGTTCCCTCTGCCACGTCATGCTGATGAGATTTTTACTATCTACGACTAAATGGAGACGGTATATGCGTTTAAAGTGAGACAATGTGTGTTTTTGCCAACCAATGTTACCATTTATCTCCAAAACCTCTGGTGATAGTTTTGGATTTGATTAGGAAAAGTTCTAAATTAGATTTTTAATAATAACTACCCTGTAAATATCTGTTTGTACAAACCAAGTCCAATTTTAATGTGGTTTTCAGTTATAAGTGTGGTGCATATCTTCGATAGGTATTAAGTTAATAACTTACCACGGGGTGCTACAGGTAACGACCTTAACTAATTGCGAACGATTTGAATGTAGATTTGATATATTTTAATATATTTCAATTAATATATTTTAATAAATTTCCACTACCAAGAATCAAACTCACGCTACTCATCGCGTTTACAGTCGCACTCTATGCCACTGTGCATACAGGCATAATGATAATCTATTGCACTTTACAATTAGTATAGAGTAGCATTTACTCCTTTTACCGTTTTAATGTTTTTTTTTTTAGGTTTAGTATTTGTTTTAGTTAAGTTTATTTTATTTTTTTATATTTACTTTTCACTTTTTTTATTTAGTTTTAAAACGGTAATAAATGTCTTTTGAATTGAATTTGAATTGAATTACATTAAGATTTTTTTTCAGAGGGAACCCGGGAACCTATTGTTAAGACACTCCGTTCCACTTCCGTTCCCCACTTTCCACCGAATTTGAGGCATTGTGTGTTGAGTGGCGAAACTCAACGCCGCGTTTTTGCCTTATTACCAGAGCGAAGAAATGAAACATTAAATATTTAAATTGAAAATATTAAATATTTCATTTCTTCGACTGGGGATCGCACCCAGAACCTGTCGGTTACAGTCACATGCTTGTGCCGCTGCGCCACGACAGGCCTCATTTTAGACTTTTAAATATTTTATATAATAAGTAATAGTGCAACGGCGGCCTTATCGCTAAAGGCGATATTATTATATAATTTTCTATTATGAGACAACTGTGACACTCTGGTTGTGGGTGGAATCATCGTTCGGGGTAGTATTATGTTTTTAATATTTTTTCTTTCTGTCATATATACGCAGAGGGAAACTTGTGAAGCTTCTGTTTTCGTCTTTTACCAATAAATGTATATTTTTTCCTCATATATATATCAATAAATATTGTAAGTGAATACAAGCGTTAAAATAATCTTCGGAAATGTCTATAACAGTACGGAAATGGAACCAAAATATCGAATCTCTACAACGCTCTGATTACTGACCTACATTGAGGACTTTCTTTACCTTCGAATGGCTTATTATTCTGAAAGTACCACAAGAATTTCATTGATTTTTTTTTGTACATCATACGTCTACATCTACTGTGATTTATTTTAATTGTATAGGATTCAAAGTATTACATATAACGCATGTTTGAGTGTTACTTTATTTGCCAGTACTTTTGTATTAAAATTTTTTTTTCTTTAAAATTTAATCTCAAAATTATGTTTTATAGTTAAAAATTTTACAAGCTAAATAGTTCAAGTGGAGATCGAACAGACTACCCGTCCCGTTTACAGTCACACGTTTGTGCCGTTGTGCAACGATAGACCTCGATATAAAACTAATGGGACGTGAAAAGGAGAACTAAAGCAGATGTGACTTGAAAGCAGATCTGAAAACTTTACCCTACTTTAGATAAATCTGTAGGGCAATTTTTACGAAATATAAGTTTTAATGCTTTTTTATATGTATCATTGTGAAGGTAATAGCTGTGATTCTCACTAAGAGGAATGTATTATTTCTGCGCTTTGGTAACTAGATAGAGCGCTGCTTTGAGTTCCGCTACACAACACTACGTCTCTTGTTTTGACGCTTGCTTGTTTATGGTTTTTTTTTTGTTTTTCGAGAAAGTGAAATATGTAAAAAAAGTCATATCTAGTAATATTGATTGCAGTAACACTTATGACTCAAAAGGTCATATTGTCATTTTGCGTTTGATATCCAGTCAAGCAAATTAAATATTTAATATTTTCATACTTTGTTCTGAAAACGAGTCGAAGGGCTGCGTTATGTTCCGCCACTCAATGCAGTGCCTCCATAATTCGGCGTCAAGTAGGAAACGACAGTGTCTTAATGGGACCGGAGTGTCTTTACATTATTATAATTATACAGTGTGATGCTAATTACGTAACTTTATCACTATATAAGAGCTACTTTAATCAAAATAATTATCGGAACATTTTGTGCCACTACATTATTAACCGTTCACTCTAAAAGTGTAGCGAAAATATATTAACATTTATCGAACATCTTACTCCAACTAAGCTCTTACGTAGAAAAGCTTGAGACGTTAAAGTTCTTAATATTTTGTACATTATAAGATTTTCAAGGAAAATACGCATATAATAAAATTAGTTCTTCTTGTAAATTGCATCTTGCGATTCTGTGTGATTCATAATAAAATCGGACTGGAATCATCTGGGTTTGGACCAATGTCTTCTGATTCTATAACCTTTGTTATTTGTACCACGAAATTTACCATCTAATTCTTATTACATTTTATTTTACTTTTTCATAGCCTAAAACAAAACCTAGCTAGATCAATATATCGCGTCTGCCTCCTCATACTACAGACGAATTTTTATGAAAATCGTTAGTGCCCTTTCCGAAATTCAGATTATACATATATATCGAATTACATTATACATAATACAGAATATTTTTGTATAGATCTTGACAGACTGAAAGTCACCCTTAGGTTCCAAGGGTTGAAAAATTAGAACCCTTATAGGACTATCAAGTACGGAATCCTAAATATGATGAAGTATATTTAAATCGTAAAGTAAACGGATACTCAGTAGCTTCCATAACGTTCAAAGGGCTAACATTCCGGGACAATGGAATTTCTCATTTTACGTCTCACTTTGTGAAATATCTTTAATGTTGTTTAGTTTATAAAGGCGTATAGTTCGCCTTTTTCAGGCCTTTAGTGAATTTTTTGACTGATTAGTTCAATGTGTATACAAACGATTGTTTTCTTCTTAAAGCTCCTACATTTTTGACCCTCAAGCGTTTATAGCTACTTATGTATGTTTATAAATTATTCTATTCTCTCTTTTATAATGAGGCAAATATCATGGTAAGCAAAGGAAATTAAGGAACCTAGTGTAGTCCTTTCCCGTAAAGACATTTCCGTTTCCAGTATTTGTTTCGTTTTCGTTTCGATGATAAGTGGATTGTGGCCTGTCGTGGCGCAGCGGCACAAGCTTGTGACTGTGACCGACAGGTTCTAGGTTCGATCCCCAGTCGAGGAAATTAAATATTTAACATTTTCAATTTAAATACTTAATATTTTATTTATTTGCTCTGGTAATAAAGCAAAGCCCGTCGTTGAGTTCCGCCACTCAACACGCAATGCTTCAAGTTCGGCGGAAAGTGGGGAACGGAAGTGGAACAGAGTGTCTTAACACTAAGTTCCCGGGTTCCCTCTGCCTACCCTGCCTCGTGCGGGATACAGCGTGAAGCTAAGTAAGAAAGAAAGAGGGGTAAAAGATGCGCCACGTTTTGTCTTTTTACCAGAAAAAAGAAATAAAAATTGTTAATTCCTCTCCTCTCAACAGTCACTCTATTAGGAATTTCTAAAAAGGCTGGCTTCTTAGCTCCTGCTGTTGTGCTCCAGTACTTTGAATTTCAGAATATTATTGTTTCAATTATTCATCACATTTAATAGAATAAATAGTAAATTTGAAGCGGAATAGCCTCCGTATACTACAGTTGTAAATTCGATTCTTTTTCTCTTTTCTTTCTTCTTTTTTCGAGGGTATGAACTATTTTCATTTCCACTTTCTGATAACTAATCGCGACGACAATATCACCAATAAATTGAGCCGTGCGTGTCGGAGTGACTTAAAGTAGATCAGTGTAGCTAAAAAAAACTGTTTCACAATCAACATTTTTAATGAAAAAGACCACCCAAGGTTAAAACAAGTTAAAATGAAATCTACAAAAACAATGGCAAAGACGGTTTGTACATACATATTCATACTTTATACGGTTTCTTACAAAACAAACGTCGTACTGATTCTTCAAACGAAATTAAGTTGACCAAAAGTTTTGGATTGTTTTAATTAATTTGAAGTAGAAGAGTTCGTAATTATATTTCGAAATAAAGGTGTGTGATGTTCAAATTAGAAATGAAGTCGTATTTTAGTAAGCACGTAATGTAAAACGATAACAAATATGTATATCGCATGCTTATTCAAGGACATTTGAAATTCTTTATAAAATCTTATTTGTCGTGGAGTGGTCGGTCAGCGTCTGGCTTTTAATGCTGTGGTTGTGAGTTCCATTACCACTCAAGGGAATAATAATCTATATATTTTTTTAATATATCTAGTCTGATAGACAAAACAACGTAAACGAAAATTGTCTTAACTCTAGCTTCCTTCTGTCCTGCTTAATAGGTTTTACAGTGTGGCAGGAGATTTGTGTACTCTTTGTGGGCTACTATAGTAAACCTTAATATTGAGTAATAGTATGTGGTTATGTTGATAACTGTAGCGAGAAAGTTGTACCATTTCAAGGCTTAGATGATCAGTTCATACTGAATTGAGCCAAAAGCATTTTCGAGGTCTATCTAGCAGACGGTTATTTGCCTTTTATGAGGTTTTTTTTTTATTTATAAATTGATTATTTCACGTACAGAGTACTTAATAAAAAACATAATATAATAATTACGCTGATTTGAGTTTCATCTTTTTTTTGATGGATAAGACACGGCAAACGAGGTCACCTGATGATAAGTGATCACAGCCGCCCACAGGAGCGTTGCCGGTCTATAGGGTCGATGGGCACCGGGGTCCGGCATTACCTAATGCGAAGCACAATGGCCGATGCCACTACTTAACGCTGGTTTTAAATACCGGGGGTGGTAATGATCCGGTCGAGTCTGCCCATGCGTGTTGCCATTGCTGACAACGTGACTCTCCCACATGTACTTAAGTCGCCTCTTACGACACCATCAGTACCAGGGTGATCCTATTCTAAGCCGGAATCACACGGCAATCTTCATATTCTACCAGCTCACAGGCTGATATATTTATTTTATTGTAAAACTAATTTGTTATAGTTAGATTACCTAAACTGATAAACCACTTATATTTATATTAAAGTAATTAAATTGTACACTAAATTGATATCTCTACGATTCAAGAACGTAATAGACCCAAACACAATCATTTAAAATGTTTGTCTGTGCGTTTGCTCACTGTAATCTCCAAAACAGCTGAGTCAATTTAATTACAGTTTTCACTATTATATTTTAGAAAGATTTTCTTTGTATTAAGAATTTATTTTATTTCAAAAGATTGATATATAAAAAAATATACCATTATAAAATCGTAATTCAATAAAATTGCTATGAGTAACTTTTTTATTGAATTGGCTGACATTCACTTTCAATATAGAATATAAAGTGTCAGCCAATTGGATATTGTTTTTAATATAAAATCAAATAATGCAGATCGATTACGTAAATTATTTATTAATGATGTAGTTCAAGCGAGCGAAGCAGAGTATAGCAATCACGTTGTACTCGTCCATAACTGGACCACCAAATTGTTTAATTATTATAAATAATATATTTTATTTGTTTGTCTTCATATTTACGTCAAGTCCATTTAACTTTAATACTAAAATACAACATAATACCTAAGCATTTAGAATTTTCGCTCAAAATGGCGGAACAAAAAAGATATTACGAGCGTCACAATGTCCAGGATGATATAATCAGGAATAAAGCCCGAGCTGGAAAAATAAAGGCAAATCTGTCGTAAAAGGACGTACTTCGTTATTAAAATGTGGGCTTTCTAGAGAGGACTTCGCGAGAAATGGGTTTTTCACATTAGAAATAAGAAAAATACAATAGTTTTACTTCTTTATTATGGTTTATTGAGGATCGTATATTTTATTTATCTTTAAATCAATAAAAATCTTTTTTTCTAATTTTAAAGTGTTAATCCACATTGAGAAAAGAAAAATATTTTAAAAACCTATAAAAAATTGAATATATCGTAATTTGAACCCGCTTCTCTGAATCTGTCCAAGCGTATGGTTTATTGGTCGGAGCGCTTGGACGGCTCTCAAGAGCCGCAGATTCAAATCCCGCTACGTTTCATACTTTTATACGCTTTTAATTCAGTATTTTTCTTTCCTAAAAATAATGTTCAAATTACGAAATGTATCGCGGCGCAAGAACACAAGCGTGTACCTGAAAACGTAACAGGTTGTGAGTTCGATCCTCAATCGTCAGATGGAAAATGAAATATTTATTACTTTCAGGCCTGTCGTGGCGCAGCGGCATAAGCTTGTCCCTGTAACCGACAGGTTCTGGGTTGTTGTTGTTGTTGTTGTTTCCCCAGTTGAGGAAATAAAATATTTAATATTTTCAATTTAAATATTTAATGTTTTATTTCTTCGCTCTGGTAAAACGGCAAAGTGCGGCGTTGAGTTCCGCCACTCAACACGGAATGCCTCAAATTTGGTGGGAAGTGGGAAACGGAAGTGGAACGAAGTGTCTTAACACTAGGTTCCCGGGTTTCCTCTGCCTACCCTGCCTCGTGCGGGATACAGCGTGAAGCTATGTGTGTATGTATTATTTTCATTTCTTTATTCTGGTAACAAGGCAACATGAGACGTTGAGGTTCGCCATTACTATGTGATCAAATTTGGTAGAAATAGAGAAACGTAACGGAGTGTCATAACATATAGAGGTCCTCAAGTACTCCCGGACTACCGGACATGTGCGGTTATATCACGCGTGTGGCTGAAAAAGTAAAATGTATATATTACGTTTTTTTTTACTTAATGTTAGTAATAACAATCCTAATCCACTTAAATTATAATACGCGATTATTTTAAATATTCATGTCTAGAGGAATAAAACAAACAAATAAAATGCAATAACAAAATGTTCTTCAAAGTTTATACCACGCAGTATTTAGTCGATAATCGAAATAGATATAAATGTGTTTTTAGAATATCTTGAGGCAGTAGATAGCATCACATTGAAATACTATAATTTAGGCTTCAATCCATCCTCAGAGGAATATTTTTTTCCCTATTCTTGAAGGTAAAACAATTGTAGCAATTTTGTCGAGCTAAATATTTTAAATTGAGGTTACTTTTTTATTTATTAACCGATTTAAATATAGTACAGGATCCCTAGAACATTTTACATATTTTTTTTCTCAAAAGACGCCCAAAATTTTTCCTTACAGTAATGTTGGTAAATGGTAGCTAAAGAGGGGTAGCAAGGGTGAAATATGTTTATTCGACGAATTTTAAATTTTAAAAAGTTATTACTAACCAAATTTTTCTTTGTTAATTATCGAGATAATTGTTTACTTGAAAAAATATTGGTCCTACAAAATATATGGTTTCGTTAGGGAGTCCCCCCTTACCAAGATGTATCTTTAACAAGGTCATGAAAAATAAATCCTAACCAGCTAAATTTTTGTTTATTGTCTGGCTAACATTTACATAGTTTACCACCCACATTGTACTACAAATTGCATGGTATGTCGTCTCGGTCAAGAAATGTCAATACTGTAGGACTTGATAGAGTAATATATTTTTCATCTAAATAAAACATTGTTCTACAAAAAAAATGGTATGTTTTATTAGTCCTACAACATTTGTAAGTATAAAATTTAAAAAAAGAGAGAAAAAATAAAAGAATGGGCTTTGGAAACCATCAAACCAATAGTATTGATATTCTTTATCAATAGCTGTCCGTGTCCATCCATAATTTAGATTTAAGTAAAACTACTAATTATTAGGATTTTATAAATTTTTAAAGCACACGTATTTTATGTTTTTATTATATGATTATTAAATATTTAATAAATAACGTATATTGTTTTAAACTTATAGTAAGCGTGTTATAAAGAAGAATAATTACGAAAAGCGATGAAAGTTGCATATAAATTATTGTTAAAAAAGAAGCTTAAAAGCTGGTGTTTAAATATAAATTGGAATTGAATTTGATATGGTAACATTGTGATTTAATAATGGTAATAGTGTGTCTCAGCTACAATAGCATAATAAACCAAAACATATTATTTTCCATTTCATGAATTTCAACTATGTAAAGCTATGCAAGCTATGTACATTTTAGCTGAACAACAAAAAAAAAACAGCTGGTTAGTGATCATTTTTCATGATTTTATTTATGATACATCTTAGAGAGAGGGAGACTCTCTGGTAAAACCTTATATTTTGTATTTGACAAATATTTTTATTGAAACTAATCTATTCTCGAACATTTAGCTTGATAATAATTATTTTTACATTAAATATTAGTACTATAACTTTTGAGCGTAGGACCGAGACGATATACCGTGCAATTTGAACTCTGTAAGCTATGTAAATGTTAGCCAGCCAATAAACAAAAATTAGCTGGTTAGTAATTATTTTTACAACATTGTTTATGATACATCTTAGAGAGGGGGGACTCGCTAACGAAAACATATATTTTGTAGGACAAATATTTTTAGGACAAATATTCACGTTACTTAGACAATTATCTTGATAATTAACAAAGAAATATTTGGTAATACTTTTTTTAAAATTCATCCAATAAACATATTTCACCCTTGCTAGCCCTCTTAAGCTACCATTTACCAACATTACTGTAAGGAAAAATTTAGGGCGTCTTTTCTAAAGGAAGCTACTCACGAAAAATCTGTCTGTTAGTAATAAATTATGAAAAGTGTTCTAGGGATCCTGTTTAATAAAACACTAATTGTTGAAGAAAGGGTGGGAGGAAGGCAAAAAATAATAGTGAAAACCACGTTTAAATCAGATTAATTGATTCTGAGATTAGCACATACAAATAAGTGCATTTGTAAGTTGTAAGTGCAAACAGACAATCAGACAAAAATGTTAAAAATCACTGTTTTTGGCCCTATTATGTACACATTAATAAATGTATAATGTTTATTTTTTTAAATATTATATATGTACAGACGAGAGAATGATCATCTTTACAGATTTATTATGAGTATAGATATTATGAATCACGCATAAGCTTCTACGCAGTTAGATCGCGAAATCGGATTTTCCTTATTGCCAAAATCCAAAATACGTTCTTTAAAACGACGTGTATTTTACCTTAGGATTACATTTTTTTAGCCTTTCTATGTTGCTTTCTTATACCTTTTCTTTTATTGCACTTCAAGATTTCCAGTTCCGGTGTAATACGCCCAGGAGAGTAGGATACCCTTTGAAACTCATTATTCTAAACCGTTGTTGCGTTGTTTATAAATATTCCAATTTACTAAAAACATATATACTATTATCCAATATTCGTATATAAGCCGTCGTTGCGCAAAGACACATGTGAAATAAGTAATATTTGCATATTTTTCGCTGTGACTTTGAGATAAAACGCGGCGTTGAGTTCCGTTTACTTACTCACTAACTTAGCTTTACGCTGTTCTAGCGGGGCAGACAAAGAGAAATCAAACGCTAAAGTGCTCGGCATAACTCTTTCGTCTCACAGTCAATGAACTGGCGGCCATTTTGAATGCCTAATACTATAGGCTATATATCATTGAATTGTAACCGGAAATTTCTATTTCTAGATTTTATTTACGACGAAGTCTAGTTACTCTATATAAAAACTTTTAAGAAATCGTGAACCGACAAAAAAATGTCTTTGGTCGAATAAATTTGATATTTGGTTTGATGTTTGACAAGCAATCTATTTAATATAATTTTCCCCTTATTTTAACATAATTGGCTGGCTACCCTTTTTGTTAAGTCGCTATATACATTTAATCATGTCACACATGATGACGTCACTTGTCATATATCTAAAAAAAAAAGCTTCCTAATTCCCTACCCTCTCGAACATGCACATGCTATATGCGGGACGGAAGGAACTTGGGAACCTAGTATTAAGATACTCAACCGTTCCCTACTTGCTGCCAAAATTGAATTATTGCGTGTTGATAGGCAGAGATCAACGCAAAAATATGTGGGAATTGATCCAACAATTTATCATAAATTCTACGTCTATAGTAAAAATTATAGCTTTATAACTTATAATCAACGACTATACTTAATATTAATTACTTAGCCCACAATATACATCAACAACAAAGAATTACAAAGGTAAGCCGAAAAACAATATTTTTTAATTCCAAGCATCAGCTCAACAGTCCATTTTTCCCTTGTTTCCCCTACAAGTGCTACTAAGACTGAGAAAGGAAGTTTTCTATTATCGTCGTATCTTGACACCGTGTTTTCCGGTTAGTGTAATTACCCCACTATTTTACAAGGCACGCGAATAAAAAACGTTGACAATTTTATGCAATTTGCTTAGGAAATGTTGGATTTCTTCTTGAACTTAATTCTGTTTAAAGTGTTATTTTAGCTTCACGCTGTTTAAAGTGTCATTTTAGCTTCACGCTTTGCTGAAAACAAATTATATAGAATCGTAAGGTGGGCCGAGGGAACTTGAGAACCTAGCGTTAAGACGATCTTTCCAAAATAAAATTTCCGCCGATTTTAAGCCATTGCGTGTTGAGTGACGAAACTCAACGCCGTGCTTGACTTTGTCTTTCTTCGAATGGAGATCGAACCCGATCGTGCGATCGTTAACAGTCGCACGTTTGTTAAGACCATGACAAGCCTCGAAGGGAAAGGTTTTTAAATCAGCTTCACGCCATATCACGTATAACCAGGGAACCTAATGTTAAGACGCTACGTTACAGTCTTCACCAACACCGCTTTGCCTCGTTACCAGAGCGAATAAATAATAACATTAAATATTTTATTTCTTCCAGTGAGGATCAAATCCACAACCTGTCACGTTTACAGTCGCGTCAGTCACGGTCACACAGCTCTCATAATATAAAAAAGATAATACTTTTAAAAAATAAATATATATTTCACAAGAATTTTAAACAATTGAAATAACATTATTAAATTACCTTTGTCAAGGGTCGAACCCACTTTTTGTTAAGGGTGTAACTTCATTAACTCAACGTGAGTGTTAGCAAGGGACCGTACAAGTGGTTACTGAATATTGACGATCCCAAGTTTGGTACTACAAGTGGAAAAACATTATAAGTGTGTTAATTGAGATAATAGAAATTTAAAAAGAATTATTTATGAAGCCTTCGTGGCGCAAAGGCATAAGCGTGCATCTGTAAACGTGATTGTCTTGGAGTCGATTCTCATTCAGGGGCAATGAAATACATATTTAATGTTTTAATTTGATTGCTGTAGCAATGAAACTTAACTCAGTTCTAAGCGCTACCACTCAACACGCAATGCCTTGTCTCTTTTTTAAATTATTTTGGTTTTCTATAATGAATGTGTTCAGATAAGCTGTGGGGTAATTTTTTATGAAATTATATTAACAAAAATGCTTTTCCCAAAACAGTATAAGCAGAAAGGCCCTAATGATAAGATATATGAATTGCCATATCTTAGCTTCATTTTTATAACATAAAACTAACCTGCAGTGTTTTTTTGCATTGTGCACAAGAATCCAATTATTCTAAGATCCAAGTAACTTTAGTTATAAGACCTCCGTATTCGAACCACCCCAGCCCCAAAATAAAACGAATATACTACATAAGTTACAGTTGGCCAGCGAAGTAAGATTTTTCACTCCATTTCCCAAACGTTTATATTATTGTAATTTGAGATTTCGTTTTTCGTTATTCCTCTCGTAGCATAAATGGCTCTTTTATACTATTTTTCTTATACGTGTCATTATAGCTGTGGCGTTCGTTTAATGTTTTGTTACATTTTTTGTTATTGGTATAGTATAAGGCCTGTCGTGGCGCAGCGGCACATGCGTGTGACTATAAGTGACAGGTTGTGGGTTCGATCCCCACTCAAGGAAATGAAATATTTAAAATTTAATAAATGTTTTTCGCTCTGGTACAAGGCAAAGCGCGGCGTTGAGTTCCACCACTCAACACGCAACGCCTCAAATTCAGTGGAAAGTTCGGAACGGAAGTGGAACGGTAAGTGTCTTAACACTAGGTTTCCAAGTTCCCTCTGCCTATCCTGCCATGTGCGGGATACAGCGTGAAGCTGAGTGAGTGAGTGAGTGGTATAGTATAGTAGATTTTTGTTTTAGCTTCACGTTGTGTCCCGCATATAATAAAGTAGGCAGAGATAACTTGGTAACTTAGATTGGGTGATTTGGTTCAGGGATTGCGTGTTAAGCGGTGGAATGCAACACCGCGTTACACGCGTTACCATGTAAATATTAAATATTTCATTTCCTCGACCTTTCCTGTGTTTTAGAAATATTAACCAAGGTCTCTTCCCTGAAGAGACCTTGGTTGATATTTTCTTCTCCTTCCCTCTTTTATCACTTCCTCATTCAGCAGTTCATAGTAGGTATATCCCGCACACGGCAGGGTAGGCTGATGTCACTTGGGACCTAGTGGTAAGACACTCCGTCCCGTTCCCTACTTTCTGCTGAATTTGAGACATTGCGTGTTGAGTGGCGGAACTCAACGCCGCACTTTTACCTTGTAACCAGAGCGAATAAATAAAATCATAAAATATTGAATTTGAAAACCAGAACCAGTCCAGACATTTATAGTCAAACGCTTATGCAACTGCGCCACGACAGGCTTCGAACCACTTACTCGTGACTCCTCAATCTGATCCCGGACGTTCTTCTTCAATCCTAGGGTGACGTGCTCGCTAATCTGTCATTCTGTACATTTTCATTGTAGATTCATTCGACAAATTCACTCCGCATCTCCACAAGATTCACGTTTCTGTCGTTCCTCTTCACTATTACATACATTTTGCTACGGTATAAAAGGATCGGCATCAGTACTAAATTCAACAAAATTGGAATTAAAATTTAAATTAATATAATTATTCAAAATACAATGGTATTTTACATATTTTACATAAAATGTCTAGTAAAATATATTGTCAGCTTCACGTTGTATTTCACTCAATGCAGGGCAGGCATAAAGAACCTAGGGACATAGTTTTAAGAGACTCTCACTTTTTTTCTACATTTACCACCAAATTCTGGAAGCTTTTCGTGTTGAGTGGCGGAACCGAAACAAATAAAAATAACCTCTCACCTCTACTACCTCAACATACACATTAACGAAAACATATATAATTTCTGATATACTAGGAAAAGGCTTTGGGTCCCTTCTTAGTAATCATACTAGTAATGTTTTAAATATATGTTCGCCTGGAGCCAGTTACCAGCATAATATTAAAAAGATTAATTCAATGACATTGAATAAAAATAGTACAGTTGTACTACTACATGGAGACAGTCTGTCTGTAACAAAACAAGATGTCATTAGAAGTATGGAAAAGCTAATTGAAATGAATAAGGAAACTAAATGTAAGTTTATAATTTGTTCATTTCCATATTCTTGTTCTCTTACAGACAAACAAAATAGACACATATTTAATTTAAATATGACCATATATAATACGACATACCGTCATAGCGACGCGATATTTTATTTAGATATAAATAAATTTATATCATCTAGTTGTAAGCTGACACGAGATACATTGTATCTGCCATTAGTTTATAAGAAACAAATTGCTACTTTAGTAGCATACAATTTACAAAAACCCGTTATACATGGTATAACTAAAAATTATAACTTATTAAATATTGACACATCCAGTTCTAGTTTAAACTAAATATAAAGACAAAGCCTAAGCAATATAAATTTAATATAATACATCAAAATATTCAAGGCTTAGGTGGCAAAGAATTAGAACTGGAGTTGTTTCTTAAAAAATGTAATATACATATCATATGTCTCACGGAGCATTGGTTGACAAATGTATCAAACATTGTTAACATAGAAAATTATAAAGTGTCAAGTACGTTCGTTAGAGAGAAAACCATCCGCGGTGGCTCCTTAATATTGACAAGGAAGGATATTGTGTGCAAGTCGCGCCCCGACATTGTGGCTCTCTCCGTCGAACGTACTATTGAATTGTCCTGCATGGAGTTTCAACAGTATGTTATAGTGTGCGTGTACCGACCGCCATCAAGTAATTATGAGTTATTTGAGGACAAAATGGAGGATGTATTAAGAAAACTTTGTAACTTAAGTAAAAATATTATCGTTTGCGGAGATTTTAATATTGATATTTTACATAACACAACACAAAGTAGCCGTTTTCTAAATTTATTTAAATCATTTAATTTAACTAATATGTTTCGCGAACCTACTCGTATTACAACAAATTCAGCAACCTGTATAGATAACGTGTTCTGTCACTGTAACGTCGAAGATAAGCTAGTTATAAATAATATAAGCTCCGACCATTGTGGATTAAAGTTTTCAGTGGTTGGCAACCAGGTAAATGGTACACGGAAAATTACATGGAGGCCAATCACTGATAACAGACAAAATTTGTTTCAAGAGAACATTAAAAAGAAAATTTTAAAAATAGACACTTCTCAAGAAAATCCGAATAAGTCTTATAATAATATGTTTAATTTAATGTTAAATGAGTTTAATTCAATATTTACAACAAAAACTGTTTCTAAAAATTTAAAAATAAAATTTAGTGACTGGGCAACCGTGGGTATATACCGCAGTAGAGATAAATTATACGAACTGTACAGTATGAAGCAGTGGAATCGCGACCCAAGCTTACTAAAGCGGATCAGTGTTTTCTCTAAGATATTTAAAAAGGTCTGCATTCAAGCTAAATCTATATATATAAAAAATAAAATTATAAACTCTGAAAATAAAATAGGTACTACCTGGGACATAATATCTAGAACAACTGGTAGATCTAAAAATTATAATGAGTCGGTAGAGTTAAAAGTAGATAATAAATTAATTAATGCAGATCTTGAAGTTGCAAATGTTTTTGAGAATTATTTTGCAGAAATACCGACTAAAGTAACTTCTTCCTTAAAATCATCTCCATCAGGTGCTGTTAAATTATTGCAAAGTAACACTGATAAATATACCACTAATTTTACGTTTGTACATGTAACACCAGAGGAAATTATTAAATCTTTTAAAAGTCTTAATGTAAAAAAAACTGGTGATCTATGGGGTATATCTGTTAGATTACTAAGCTCTATTATACCAATCATTGCACCTCACTTATCATTGATATTTAATAAATGTGTTGACAAAGGCATTTTTCCCGACCTCATGAAAAACAGTAAAGTAGTACCATTGTTTAAGAACGGAGAGAATAGTGATCCTAGCAATTATAGACCTGTATCAGTATTGCCATCGTTGAGTAAAATTTTTGAAAAATAATTTTTAATCAATTATCTTTGTATTTTAATAGAAATAGTATTTTAAATAAAGCACAGTATGGTTTTACTAGATGCAGATCTACAACAGATGCGGGAGTTGCCCTCCTTAATTGCATATATAGAGCTTGGGAAAACTCACAAAATGCGGTTGGAGTGTTTTGTGATCTGTCTAAGGCTTTTGACTGCGTAGACCACGATACGTTATTACGCAAACTTAGCCATTATGGAGTCAAAGGCAGTGCCCGTGATCTCATTGCTTCGTACCTTAGAAACAGGATTCAGCACGTTACCTTAAATAATGTTAAGTCTTCCGGTAGCGTTCTGCGGATGGGTGTCCCACAGGGATCGATTCTAGGGCCTCTTTTGTTTTTAATTTATATAAATGACCTCCCCTTTTGCATTAATAATTTATGCGATGTGGTATTATTTGCCGATGATACTTCATTAATTTTTAAAGTAGATCGATATAAAAAAAACTATGACGAAGTGAATAGTGCGCTGTCGCAAATACTTCACTGGTTTAATACTAATAATTTAGTATTAAACGCACAAAAAACAAAATGTATAGAATTTACTATGCCGAATGTTAGGAAAGAGAAGCTTAATTTAAGCGTGGATAACAAAATTCTCAATTTTTGTGATACCGCGGTATTCCTGGGAGTAACCCTAGATTCGAAACTACAATGGGGCCCCCATCTGTCTTCTCTTGCGGGCAGACTGAGCTCCGCTGCATATGCTGTTAGAAAAGTGAGGCAGCTTACGGACGTTGATACTGCACGCCTAGTCTACTTTAGCTATTTTCATAGCATATTGTCCTACGGAATATTACTATGGGCAATGCTGCAGATATCGAATCTTTATTCGTAATTCAAAAAAGAGCAGTCCGAGCCATTTACGGCATGGGAGCTCGGGAATCCCTGAGAGATTTTTTTAAAGAAACGGGTATTCTTACGGTGGCATCACAGTACATATATGATAATATAATACTTGTTCGGAAAAATAGCCACAATTTATTAAAAAACAGTGACCGACATGATATTAATACAAGAAGTAAAAACAAGCTGATAACTCCTAGTTTTCGTCTTCAAAAAGTTAGTAAATCTTTTATGGGACATGGTACACGTATGTATAATAAAATTCCACAAATAATTTTAAATTTGCCACTTCAAAAATTTAAAGTGAATGTTAAAAATATATTGTTAGGCAAAGCATATTATTCTATTCAAGAATACTACAACGATAAGAGTGCGTGGGATTAAATGCTGTTGGTACTCACTCAGGAAGCTATGTTATATATTTACTTTAATTGATATTTTGAAAAGAGCAACTGTTGAGTTTCTTGCCGGCTCTTCTCAGCAGACCCGCCTTCCGAGCCGGTGGTAGCTTCCTGTAAGGACTGACACCACAGACACTTATATGTAACTTGACGATTCAAAAGTGCTTAAATGGCCTAATTGAATAAAGAATATTTTGATTTTGATTTTGATTTTTAACTAAGCTTTAGTATTTGCAATGAAAATATTTGACAATAAAGTATCGTTGGGCTAGATCTACTAAAATTAGTAATAGACTAACTAGCCCTGATGTAATTTTAAAATACATATATTACTATATGCTTCATTTGTTTGTGTTAAGTGTTATAAATGTACTATATACATACTTTTTTATGTATATAATACGTAACTATATGTATATAATAAAAAAAACCAGCCAAAGCAGTACATACAAACGTTGATATCATTCGCTAATATTATCATAATGGGTGGTCGTTAACATAATTAACCGGGGAAGCCCTCCACCCCCCGGGAATCCCGGACCACCGCCAGATAGGTAATTAGCACGTCATGCGGAACTGAGTCCCGCAAAAACTGAGTGAACCGAGTTAAGATTCATTCCGCCCTACATTCGGAGAAGTTGAATTTTGATATTTGATTTTAGACGCTCCTTAATTTCTTTGTTAGAATTTAATTAAGTTTGACTTTGATTTTGTTTAATGGCGGAAATGCTTTTGAACATTAATTATTTACTTTACATTGGCTCAATAAGACAGTGTTTTATAGTAAACAGGTTGCGAGTACGTTAGATGCGCGTTTTCACTTTCTCTTTCTTTAGTAAGTTATCCTCTGCCACACCAACCATCTTTCAAATTTGGGTTAAAAAAAAGGAAACGGTATCTTGGGACTAGCTGTTTCCATCTGTATTAGTAAGAACTTGTAGGATGCACATGGTGGCGGATGAACACTAAGTCAACCGTCGTCGCAGCTCTCTAGAGGACTGGCAGCGGTCGCTGCTAATAAGCCTTCCATCGTTGATTTTGTATTTAAGTTAGCATAAACACTAAATTTTATGTAAAATATAAGCAGATAAGCAGATGGAACTTTTTTAATGAAGTGTTTAATTTTTTAATTAAGTGAAGTGATTTATTAATAGAAACATCACTTGAGTGGGAAGTCGAGCGGGTTATGTGGGGCTCATAGAATTGCTGATGTACACCGTTTAGAGTACAATTTCATGGTGCTCTTCCTCATTCATAGCAAACCGAGGCTACGGGTAACAAAAGATTCTGCATAACCTTAGAAAGAGAAGAAATCAAATACTGATATACTCCCCAATTTCGATCCAATTTTTAAAACATTACTTGTTATAGGACGGCACTCATTGCCGAATTTGTCTACAAAAGCGGGGAAATAATAAAAATGTTACATTCCCTGCAGTGAAAATCGAACTCATATCCATTTTATATATACTAACTTATCCCACCACATCGCCAGTGACTACTTACAATATTAATTTAAATTTTAAAAAAATCCCAATTAAAATTCTTCGAACATACGATGATCGTATCCAATTTCAAAATTCACCACCTAAGATGTCCCAAACTGGGTGTATAACTTTCATAGCTCATTTGCTGAATTGAGAATCGTTTTATGGCGGCATGCGGAATGGCGCACCTCTCGCCTAATCTTTATGTACGAATAAAAGGAAACACTAAATGTGCGTCTTAAATAAACGTAAGCTCCGAAGTGCTGGAGCTGACACAGAATGGACCATAAAAGGCCTGTTCACATATTGCTCATCAACTATCGTGAATAGACTAGTATGTAAACTCTGTTTATGTTCATAGATAATCATGTGGTTATAACAATGTACTGTATTGACGTGTTATCTTATGTTAATTTCTTTATAATTATAGTATATGCTGTAACAGGTTTGGAGAATCTCGGGATTTGAACTTATTTCCTGAGAATAAAGAATCTAATGAAATAATCCCGCTTTTTAAAGACTTTCATATTTACCATAGGCATTCTATAAATATTTAGCCACTCAGAGTGCCTAAAATATAGTGCCTGTACTATAACATTACTGTTGCAGTCTGTACTATATGTTGTGTAACATTACAGTAAAAACAATATTGATATACTAACTGCAAACGTTACGTTATGGCTATGGGTTCCATGACATCCGAGGGAATTAATATTTTACCGTTTCCTCCCTCCGGCAAAACTTAGCAATGACGCTACTTAACATGCAATGCCTCAAAAATTATTGCCTCAATATAAATCAAAAACCAGTCGTAGAGCAGGTTTGATTTCAGCTCGAGCTAATGAAATATTTAACATTCATTTTCATTATTATATTTTTATATAGGTTGATATTATTATTTTATTCTCTGCGGTGTTCATTAAGTAAGGATTAGCTTTTTGCCCATTATAATTTTGCCAATTACATATTGTAACAATTGCGTTCCAAATATATTGTTGATACATAATTAATTAAATATTTGCTGATTGACGCGATAAGTTAATTTTTTTGATTCGGACAAGTACTTTCTAAGATAAGTGCGCTCAAATAAACAAATTCCACTTAATAATATAGATATATAGACTGGCTGTGGCTCGTAGCTTTGTTCCACAAATTGTCAAAAGTAAAATCCAGTTTTGTTCTTTTTCCGTAGATTTTTGGAGAATTCCTCTCTCAGTGCTTCCTTAATACATCACATGATATGATTCCACTATAGGATAGGTTTAGTGCTCTCGACTGTGCTGTACGTCACATGAAAAGGTTCGTATTATATAAAAATTTTGCCATCGGAAGATATATTGAGAATAATAAAACATATTATCATTGTTCTCATTTCATATATAAATCGAAAAAAGACAAATATCAAACAACAAACCATAAAACAACAACAACTTAATTTACGCGTTAATTTATGAAAGAAAAGGAAATTAAAATATAAAACATCTTATATTCTCGTTTTTGACGAGCCATCAACAATCAAACCCATAATCAAAAGCGTATAAAAATTTTGAACGAAGCAGGATTTGAACCCGCGTCTCTGGAATACCGTTCCAGCGCTCTGACCAACTAAGCCATTCGTTCTATAAATAAGTAATATAAGCTTTTTAAAAATTTAAGTTTAGTATTTTCTGACCTAAGTGTGGAATAACACTTTAAAACATAGTAAAAACCCATAATCTTTCGTGCTTACAACTGCACGCTCGTGCCCTTGCGCTACGACAAGCCACAAATATTTTTTATTTCTATTTATTATAATAATAAAAAAAAGGTAATCCTAGAACTTCATATTATTTATTGCTTGCATAATATTGATGTTTGATTTCTGTTTGAGGTATAAATATTTACCAACAAACATTGTATATTAAACCGTATGCCACGACAACGGCGCAACGCTCCCGTTTTCACTGAAGTTATAAATTGCCAATGACATTATTTGGCCACTCATTTGGGCGTATTACGCGTTTATTAATTCTCCCGTTTCCGTATCGCTCAATAATTAGTTTCCCATTTCCCGGCGATAAATAATGAAAACGTGTTGAAACTTCACAATAAAATTGTTCCGCCTTAAATCAGCCTAACGGTTGAAATTAGGAAGGTTTAATTTGTTCGGAATTCGCATTTCACCAACTCAATTAGAAAGCTGTAGCGACGATTTTGTATTTATATAAAGTATTTAAAATATTTGAAAACAAAATATTTGTTGGGTGAACTGGAAAGTTCAATTTGTGAATTTAATTTTGCTCTCTTCGAGGCGTTTCGTAATATTTCAGGGCAGCTTTTGCTCGAGCGTTTTCGCTGTTGGGCTTAGTGACTGCTAATGTAGCAACTCTGTGAAATGTACCTATCCCGTCGTGATCTGTTTACGGAGGTATATTGAGAATTAGGTTTTCGCACCTCTAAAGAAAAAAAAACGGAACCCTTATAGAGAATCACTTTTGCAGTTCGTTTTTTTCGAGATCGTCTAGTAAAACCTCCAGACGATCAAGCTGAAATATATTTACTGATATATACCAATAATTTTTTTTTATTAAGAGGTAAATAAGCATTTTTAATTTAATTTTAAGGCCATTTTGTTTGTACTAAGTGGGGAATAGTCTTTTAATATAATTTTCTCTTATTTATAAAGATTTATATGAAACATTTTTGAAACCAGGAAAAAAATATCTAATAATGGTTTTCTGATGCTTCTTTAAACTAACTTGACGTGAATATATTAGATAAAAAAGACTTACCTATACTTCATAAACTAAATTACCATAACAACTTCACTTGCGTATCTATGTGTGTACTAATCTCTAACTAGAGTTGAGATAACATAAGCAGATATTGGTTGGATGCTGCGAAGATGCGGGCCGTTAAAGTTTATCCGCTTTAATTAAACCGGAGTTACTTTGATCTACGGGTGCCGTATGCCGCCGTGCACCTGCATTATCTGCACCTTTTGAGTTCGTTGTTTTATTACTTAAGTTCTAATTGTAATTAATTTATAAGGCATATCGGGATACCGGGACAACGTCTATAAACGCGAAGGTATGAGTTCGATCCGAGGTATTAATTTATTTTGTTTGCTCTGATTAAAAGACAAAGCGCTCCGTTAAGTTTTGCAACTAAATATATATGTATACAAATTTGGATTTGGATGAACACATTTTCACGGCCACCGTGATGGTTGGAGGCGCGATTCCCACTAGAAGCATTAATTGTGCAGATACTATGGGACACAACGTAATGTTTAAACCTCTTATTTCAATTTTATCACATAAATTTTCTATAGCGTCCCATAAATCAGTTAATTTCTTATTCAAATCCTCACGATATGTATTCATAACAAAATTAATATATCACCTTAAAGTACATACTAGCTCACATAAAATCAAGAATAAAAAAAAAATATTTAACCAGCATTCAACTGCAAAATTGCAAAAAACCATGAAAATTTCGATAGTGTTAGTTCTTTAGAAAACCATCGACAAGGAAGACATAGTATACTTGCTCATCCTTAAACTTTCCAAATACAATAGGTGCTGTAATCCCTTTGAATCGCTTCTAATCATGTAGCTGTCTCTAATGTGACAGTTGACTAATTAGCAGATGTATGCTTACACAATGGAATACTAGGGGAGGGAGGGGACAATTGTACTCCAATATCAATATTGATAATTGATAATAAGATGTTACTATTTTTAGAATGGATAAGGATAATTTGATGTCGTCTAGGCGAGTGGCATGATAGTGTAGCGATAGGTTGTGGGTTCAATTTGTCTGATAACGAGGAAAAGAGTGACGTAGAGTTTCGCAAGAGAACAGAATTATTGAAAGATTGCAGAACTCCCCGTTCTGACAAACTGGCTCGCAAATATATCACAAGAAAAATATTAGTAAATTATTATTAGTCAACAGCTATTGTAAAAGCGTCGACCGTTACTGTGTGCCTGTTGGAGCTTGTTTACAATAAATAAAACAACGCCATGACAGCGCAGTTTAGACTAACACTGCTAATTGGACACGACACGGTAGTTGTAAGTTCGGAAAATACGTTCTAATAAATTCGAGTTTCATTTTGAAATGAATATCCTTGGTATTCTTTTATTTATTTGCTAAATTTATATTAAATTTGGCAAATTTATGCTTTTATGCCTTAATAGGGTAGAATTTAGTGTTAAGACACTCTATTACCTACTTTCTTCCTATTCTTTCTTTCTTTCCTATTCTTTATTTTAAGAAAGCTTCCTCAGCATGGCAGGCAGAGGCAACTTGCGTAGCCAATGTTCAGATATCATGTTTCAATTGAAATTCTTTCATTGCGTGTAGAGTGAAGGAAATCAACGCCACGTTTTGGTTTGTTATCGAAACGAAGAGATTAACAGGCCCAATGTCACTCCTCACATAAAGACTAAATTTCTAATAAAACTAAAGAAAAATAATCTTAAGACAAACTCGACCAGATAAGTAACTTTCAAAATAGATGGTCTGTATCTAACAAATTCACTTAAATAGAAACAAATTAACTAATTGAATCTCAGACATAAACAAAACATGGTAAGGCGCAAACCTCGAGTACGAATCCCAAAAGTTCAACTGGCGAGATACAACCGCAACGTAGAAGTGAAATTAATCCTCTAAGTAACCGAGGCTTCCTTCGTACAAGCGGGGAATTTAGTCGAGCTGAGGGTAGCCGATGACGCGCTTGCAATTATTACAAAATGCTTGGAATGCCTGAGCTGGACAGTCAGAAGACTAGGGCTGATAATTTATCGTTACAACGTTTTTTTACTTTTACGTTGTATCCCGGGAACTAAGGGAACTAAGCGTTAAGACACTCTGTCCTCATTCAGGCACTTCTGTTTCCCATCATCATATTTTCTACTTTCACATCATAACGTGTTGTTTTTAAGTTCCTTTCGCAATTAATAAAACACACTATTTAATATATATATATATATATATATATATATATATATATATATATATATATATATATATGTATATATATATATATATATATATATATATATATATATATCACTCAACGTTGCGCTTTGCCTAGTTACCAGGGCGAAGATATGAAAACCTCGAGTGGGGATCGAACCCACAACCCGTCGTTTACAGTCACACGCTTGTGCCGCTGCACCTTCCTTTTTATACATTTTTATTTAAATATGCGTGTATCGCTTATAAAACTTAATATTTTTTCCAATTTGACTTTTTTTATTATTATATCAGTATATTAAATAAGACGCGTTTCTATTATAATCATAATTATGTAGCATGAATTCAATTTCTATTCATAAAATAGTGTTTATCTTAAAAATCGGCATATATAAACATCAGATACAAATTATGACAAATTTGGTATTTTGGATATTTTTATTCTTACTAGCAAACAACCAGCACGCGGTACCAGCAAGCGGTAGCACTCTTATAAAAATATTGAATATAAAATATATGTTACTTAAAAACAAATATGTCTCTTTTTTTTCTAAGAAAAAGTAGAAGCTGGCCATGACTATCTATTACCCTACACCTATAGTCATTAACCTCCTCATACAAGCTCTCCAGGGTGTCCTCTCTCCCGAACGTGATCTGATGACAACGTATTTTCCAAACAGGCCTCAAATATATCAATGTAAATAATATGAATAAACCAAACATTTTAATACGTCAGTGGCAGATTACTAACAAGTTTTGTAGGTTTTGTAGGCCCAGGGTGTTAGATTATTTCTTTTTTGCGACCTCATAGATATTTAAAACATTGCTGAATTATCATTTTCATATGTTTTATACCCGTAGTAAGCGTAATTGATGTGTGGCTGATGACTTTTGACTCTTACTTATCATTTGTATTCTATTTGTATTCTAGAAACGGATATATTCTAAAACATACGTAGCATGCCGTTGTTTGCGTTTATACAAATAAAAAAAACTAAATATACAAAAAGGAATACACGTACAAACACTTTAAAGACGCAATCACGTAATCACTCATCCACATATGTGATTAATCATACATGTGATCGCACTTCCGTTTGATTACAGATCTAAAAGTGCCTGTTAAAGTTTCTATTTTTAACAATACTGGGCATTTTATCGTCATCCTTATTCAAAAATAATGTGTGTGTGTGTGTGTGTGAGTGTGTGTGTGTTGTGTGTATGTGTGTATGTGTGTGTAAGTTAGTTCTAAAATGCATTAAATACAACTAAATATTAGATCCAAATTTAATATAATTATAAAATCTATCTTTGTTTATGTAAAATTGGAGTTTAAACGTTAGAACGTTTATTCTAACTTGAGTGTAGCTAACGGCAAGTTAGCTTCTTAATTGAAATTAACCTTGAGAAGATAAATGCTCTAACCCAATTAAAAATATAAAAACACACTGGAAAATCATTCTTCGTAATACAAATAGTTCCAGAATCCGATGTATTTACATAAGATTTTAGAAGTTATTTATTAAAAACACTTCGTTCCTCATATAACATTGCAATTGACAAACAATGTCTTAAACTCCTTCGGTTTAGCTTCAACTCCTCCATTACTCCTGGTAGGAATCGAACCCTCAACCGTTTAATTTACTGTCAACTCATACTGACTACATGACAATCAGTCCCTTATAGATTGATTACAGATAGACAAGGACTGTATCGTTTTGTTCTTTGGATAGTTTAAAAGGACGACATGTACTAACCCCAATGCCAAAAACCATAAGAAAGTCCAAAGTTTTTATTAAATCAAATTGTATGTAACTAGAGCACGCCGCATCGCAACTGATTTAGTTATTAGTCCAAACTTTCCCACTTATACATTTAGAAGATAGATGGAATGTCACTGCTAGATTACTATCACACAGACGAGATACATTGCGTGTTCTGTACTAACTGGTATTTACAAGTGACTACAGATCAAGCGATGTATATGTGACACCGGTATGCTTCTTGCTAGTTTTGCGTCTGCGCGAAATGACAATCGATAAGGCCGCAGCCTCAGTACTAACCTACATGGCTCCGCGGCCAGAATTCATTCTCAACACGCATCTTAGAGCTTTGAACCTGTATTGACCTCTATGCTGGTTTTTGTAACCTCCGCACTGAAATATATTTGGAAAATTCATTGATAAATGGTATTAAATTACTCTACTCTACTCAGCTTCACGCTGTATCCCGCACGAGAGCAGAGGCAGGTAGGCAGAGGGAACCCAGGAACCTAGTGTTAAGACACTCTGTTCTACTTTTGTTCCCCACTTTCTGCCGAATTTGAAGCATTGCCTGTTGAGTGGCGGATAAATTACTTTAATTTCGAGATATTTCGTAAGCATTTATTTATATATGTTTATTTATGTATGCTATGATTGTGAATGACTTGTTTTAGTACTTCTTGAAAAACATCTAATCTAGTTCTAGAGACATATCCATTTGGCATAAATTAAATATTTTAGTTGTTGCCGAAAACGAAAATTGAACACGCTATCTTGCGCAGAAAAGAAATAAAAATAAATTAAATGTGTTTTCGCTTCACGCTGTATCACATACATACTCGTAGTAAGACAGGCAAACTTGCGTTTTCCGCCGACTTGAAGTATTGTGAAATGATTGACGGAATTCAACATCGCGCTTTGCCCCGAAAATATAAAATCTCTCATTTCTTGATTCATTTGGAAGTGGACATTGAACTCACAAACTATTATATTTACAGTAGCACGCTGTGATTTGAAATATACGAAAGCAATTTCTCACTTATTACAATTAACATTATTATTTAATGTTATTTAACACATGTAGGTATACACTTAAATACAAGCTCACATATAAATGATATTAATATAAATTTTCCATTATCGAGTGTAGATCTAAGCTCGTGATCTGTTTTAGAACAAACGACAATTTATACAGCGAAGGATGTATTATGAGAGACGCCGCGTGCACAGCATCCGCCATCTACGATACGCCTAGAGTAGGCACTGAGGTGACTCGCTTGCTATTCACAATGCGTAATTCATCAGGGACGTGCTAAGATAAATTAATAAACCTTTATAGGTGTAGTTTATTTGATTAAAATACAAGTTTGTATTTTTATATTATGTCGAAGGAAATATTTGATATTTTAATATATCTTCTTCTGGCTAAGATGCAAAGTTCAGTTGTTCAATGGAAAAATATTGTTTCAACACTAAGTTCCTTTACTATGACTGCTGTGAATTATAGCATGAAGCTTAAGAAAGAAAGAAGAAAGTAAATAAAGATGACCTCTCCAAGCGGTCGGTTCAGTTAGAATCAGTTGCACGTTATTACTGTTAGTCACACACATTTATTTGTTAGCAGAGCATAGAAATGGGAATAATTCTTTCCCTAGAGTAGGAGTCAGCCCCACGACCGATACTTTCCACAGCCATGACGGCCCCTTATAATGAGCCGTCATATAAAAACGGTTTTATTATTTTTTTTACAATTACTATTAGCTTAATAAGCTTAATATAGTTTGGATTTTTTGAAATGTACTAAGCTTATGATTCAAATGGTCTATTTTCGCTTTATAAGCGACATGATATTTCGTCTGAGAACATATAATATTCATAAGTTAGTAAGTGTATAGGTATAAGTCAATACGGGTAAAAATATACATGTTTAAAATAACAATTTTTTTTTTTTTCCGCTTCTTGCCTTGCCATGAGACAGCGTAATGCTCAATTAGATAAACTGTCAATCGTAAACTGAATAATGTAGTGGAGGGTACCGGACCCGATCTACACAATGTTAAAACTACTTGAATGTCCAAGTAAATGCTTAGAGAGTACAACATTTCATTCATCCAACCCATATTTCTTTGCTTTTTAACGAGAAATTAATGCGTAATTAGTCGCTGAGCTTCATTATATGATTTGCCGAAATCACAAATTATATAATAAATTGCAGCGGCACAAGAGTGTGACCGTAACCGACAGGTTCTGGGTTCGATCCCCAGTTGAGGAAATGAAATATTTAATATTTTCAATTTAAATATTTAATGTTTCATTTCTTCGCTCTGGTAATAAGGCAAAGCGCGGCGTTGAGTTCCGCCACTCAACACGCAATGCCTCAAATTCGGCGGAAATAGGGAACAGAAGTGGAACGGAGTGTCTTTACACTAGGTTCTCGGGTTCACTCTACCTACCCTGCCTCGTGCGGGATACAGCGTGAAGCTGAGAGTATGAGTAATATAATAAATTACCCCAGTCAGAAATTGAACACACAAACATCAATTAAGCGCTTCTTCTAAGTAAAAAAAAAAACAAGAGATACGTGTAAAAAACAATTGTGCAAATATATGTATGCATAGAACACGTAATAAGCGTGTCGTAACAAGGAAAATGTAAAACGGAATGTTCATTATCTCCGATATTCCGGATGAGGTGAGCCGAGAGAAACGAGAATGGGACTGAAATATTATGGCAAAATAAAATTATCTATATATCGTGACGCTAATGGTACGTGGCTGATTATTTTATTTGGTTGGGACTTCATTATAAGGTGTGAAATATTAAGTATAGTAAAATTATGACATATTTTTTGGTTTACGGTGTATCTCGCGTTTAAAGATTTGGCGTAGGTAAGTAGTGTTAAGATGCTCCATTCTTCAGTTTCAACGAAATTTTCCATACGTTGAATTTTATAGGAAGTAATCATCGCACTTTATTGTTTTACCAGAGTGATTAATTGTAAATAATATTTTCCCTCGGGTGATGATCGAACTCACCAGAGTTAAAGTCTCAGAGTTAGAAAGTGTCTGACTATGCTAGAACTTTTAAAATCATTCAGGAAACAGTTAATTTTATATATGTATCAGCTTTTTTTAGTTCATCAAATAATTGCTAAGTTAGCGGATAATTTTATTAAAATAAAAAGTGTATACAATGTAACCACCGCGGCCGGCCCCGACATACATATTCAAACAAAGTAATGCTTTACGATAATTAGAACGATAACTTTAACTGGCGATAACGCGCATGCTTTTATAGGAAGCTTTAATTAAAACTATTTCTAAAGCCCCGTGAAATATTTTTTATTAGTGATAAGGGCAATTTAAAAGTTTATTAAAGTACTAATAATGTTTTTGTTTAGACAGGCATTGGTATCCCGCATACAGCAAAGTTGTCGGAGGGGACTTGGTTTAGGACACAAGTAAACGTGTGACTGTAAACGTGACAGGTTGTGGGTTCGATTCCCAATCGAGGAATATATTTTTAACATTTTTATTTTCTCGATCTGGAAACGAGGCAACACACAATGCCTTTAAAATTCAGCAGAAACAGAATACCTTAGTACAAGGTTCCTAGGTCTGTCTGTCTGGTATTCTACTAAGTGTGAAATACAGCGTGAAGATAAAAAATATGTAAAAGTGACCCCGCAGAACCAAATAAACAATCAAATGTCAAAATTAAACAAATGATCCGTCCCTCCACAGTCACCATCAGCATTCTCATATATCCACAGATAACGAGCTCATTCATTTCGTTAAAACGGCATTAATAGAATCGACTTAAATTACATGAGACAGCGTAAAAATGAATCCACTTTGTTTTCAAGCGTTACTATATAATTGTGCGATTCAGAAACATCGGCCACAAAGTAGCAAAGGCACTTCCTCTGGGAAATAACGGAACCAGATAAATTTCCGTACATAATTAAAACGACAAAGCGTTATTGATGCGGGCGTTGGTTTGGGCGCAAAAAGAACGTAACGTAATGTTGTGATATTCACGGAAAATGAAGCAGGCCATAAGATACAGCTGGAACTGGAAGTTGAAAACAGTTATGCATTTGTTTTTAAAATTTCATTTCTTAGAGAAAATGTTATTTTAGGATTTTATTTCAGAACAAATTATAAAACATAACGTAATCACTTGTTTTCATAACTTCTCACCATAAAAGAGATTGAAGTATGTGTGTGTGTATGTGTGTGTGTGTGTGATTTCAAAATACTTTTGTTTTTATAAGTGTGTGTTGTTATTTACACTAAACCAAAACACAAAATTATAATTTTTAATTTTTAATCTGTCTGTTTCTACGAGCTAGTTTCCGGAACGGCTAAAAGAATTGACACTGACAGATAATAAATAAATAAATAACAATTTATTAAGTGCTTTACAGTATATACTAAAATAATTAACCAATTATTTCTTTATAAAAATAAATCATAATATATAAATGGCCGTTTAGTTTAGTAAGCAGGCGAAGCCTCGCGGGACCACTAGTGTTACATTATGAATATTTAACTAAAAACTGATCTGAATAGATCTTTATGAACCATTTGTGTTTTGGCTCATCAAATACTATAATAATAAGAAATAGTAGCCCAAATTAGCATTTAAACTATTTCTAGAAAATGATAAGCTGAGTGCCTTCAATTACATCTCTTAGCCTAACCTCACATACGTAAGATACAACGTCAGTAATCTTTTTTGTTATTTATAAGGTGTAGTCATCATTCAATATATTATCGATTACAAAGACACCGGTACTTTCGGAGTTCGGACATTTGTCACCGCCCGATATGTGGACGTGTGACAAATTGCGTCAATTGTTCCCGACACCGCGATTCGATGATAGTTCCTTTGGTATGGAGTGTCCTTTTGAAGCTTATTATCTTTTCATATTAACCTTCATTTTCTAATTTATTTTGTTATTATATTTTACAGTAAACATTATTTATTATTAATACTGAGCTTCACGCTGTATCCCGCACGTGGCAGGGTTGACAGAGGGAACTTGGGAACCTAGTGTTAAGACATTCCGTTCCACTTCCGTTCCCCACTTTTATTTTATATATTTTAATATATGAAATAAAAGTGGAGATTTATTATAGTGGGAATGGGAATCGGAAGTATCTTAATGAATTCCCAATTTAATTCCCAATTAAGTGTCGTAAAGTTTTTCCGATACCATCTGACGTTTCAGTACCTCAAGGTAATAAACACATTAAATAAAATAAAAAACTATTTTCTGAAATTATAATATAGCTATTAAACAATACAAATATTTTAATCGATATGTAAAAGAAAAGATTATTATTCAAAAATATATTAAATATACGTCTGTCTCTAGTAGAACCGCGGTGAATGTGGACAACGTAGTGATGACCTCTATTTGCTATAACCCGTCGATTAGTTTCTAATCAACAATATTTTCCCCAGCAATTAACCTGACATCACACCCCACTAGACCGTTAACCTGTTCGTAGTTTTTAACGAATGTAGCCCCAGGAAATTGGTCCAGCATGTCTAGGTGCCTGGTGACTGCCATTCAGGCGTCGTAATTGACTTCGCTGCAACGAACTAACGACCTGTCTATTCTAAATATTTAGATGTTGCGCAAAGAATGTTTTTGTGGAGTGCCAGTTAATTGTAGGTAATAAAATAGGGTTCGTTGTGGTGGTGTAATAATACAGATTGTTTTTTTTACTTCATGCTGTATATCGTATTTTGCAGGGGTAACGGGAACCTGGTGTTAAAACCGTTTCCAATAAGACATTTCTATTCCTTTCTTTCCACCGAATATCGAAGGCATTGCGTGTTGAGCTGAGGAAATTAACGCAGTGCTTTGCTTAGTTATCAACACTGAATTATATTATTTGCTAAAGCGGGGATCGAACCCGTACACTATCGTGGTAACGCTTGTTCCCCTGCTGCTGCGTTTTGAGTTATAATGTAAAATTACTTTTTCCATGAAGGTGCAGTGGCACAGTACAGAATATGGAAGACTGTAGATTCCTTTACCACTATGAAGCAGCTTCCTGGCAAGATGAAGAAGACGTCACGTACCACTATTGATTGCGTAATAGCTTTGTAGTCAATATATGTATATTTCTTTTTTGTTTTTGATTCGATTACGTTTTATTATATCTCTAACTGGATTCCAAAGCAAATATTTAAAGAAAATATTATTTTTCCTATTATTTCGAGACAAATATATTGTGAATTACCTCATGCCGTTAATACTCTTATGCTTGTATATTACTTACTCAGCTTCACGCTGTATCCCGCACGAGGCAGGGTAGGCAGAGGGAACCTGGGAACCTAGAGTGTCTTACACTTCTTTCCAATTTCGTACCCCACTTTCCTAAACAAAACTTTAAATCAAATTGAAATACAAACATTCGTGTTATGTGGCATTATGTATTTTATTTAATGTGAACGCTTCACTTGAATTTCAATTCACATACTTTGTGTGATACGCAAAATATAAACTAGTAATCCCACTTCAACATACAATTAATCTATTTATGTATTTCATTAAAAATAAAATAAATAAATGGAAAATACAGAAATATTATTCAAATAAAAGAAATTCTTCTTCCCACAATATTTTTCACTAAACTCTACATATTTAGCTGCCCGTAGGTGAATTTCAGAGCTATGTGACTTATACAAATGCTCGTTTTAAAGATATTCTAGAGTGGATTTGACTTCAGCGCCTGCTGGCGATGCGATAGCCAAGGCTACGGTGGCTGTTTACTGACGCTCAAAGTATATTTGCAAAGTGATTCAGATTTGAAATACCTGCGTTTTATTGTGGTTTCGTCTTATTTAGTTACTTTTAGAGATACTAAAAGCTTTAAATGTTTTGTGGAGTATTTATATATTTGTTTTACTTTAAAAGTTAAAACTGTTAAGTAAACTAATAAATGAGGTTTGTCGTGGCGCAGGAGTACAAGTATGCAATTTCGTAATTTCGACAGTTTATGAGTTCCATGTCACTCAGCACAAATTCGGCGGAAGATGAGGAATGGAATGGTGTGTCCTCATATTAGGTTTTCTATGTATGGGATACTGCGTGAAGCTGTAAAAGAAATAAAAATACTCAGCTTCACGCTGTATCCCGCACATGGCAGGGTAGGCTGATAGAATTTGGGAACGTAGTGTTAAGACACTCCGTTCCACTTTCGTTCCCCACTTTACACCGAATTTGAGGCATTGCGTGTTGAGTGGCAAGTGGAAACCATGAAATATTTAAATTGAAAATATGAAATATTTCAATTCCTCGGATGGGAATCAAACCCACAAACTGTCTGTTACAGTCACACGTTTGCGTCGCTGCGCCACAATAGGGCTCGTCTTCAATAAAAAAATAACTACCCCTTTATGATAATTATACCTTTTATTGACAATAAAATAAATAATAATAACGCAGTGTAGTCGTATGCAGCAAACCTCATAATATATTTGTAATGGCATTCGGTTTTATTTCCACTTTAATAGGAAACATTAATGTTTGAGGAAAATGTTGTAATTAAAGAGAGTGTGCATCATATCTTGACCCCTAGCGTACGATCATAAATCTTAAATAGGAAATGCAACTTATCTCTTAGTTATCTTACCTGCCAATCCATTGTAAATTATGCACACACATAACATATACGTACATCTACACATACACATATAGGCACACACACTCATATGTAAACGCAGACATACGAGTACATACACAAAAGTATATCATCATGCATCGTAGTCGTGAATTTAAAATGTTAACATATTTGACTAATCGATTCATGTTTTCCCCATTGTTATAAATAGATAGTTATTAAATGCCATAGTTTAATTTAAATTCGCTCTTGATTCTTACTTAGATTCACGCTATATCCCTAGCGGGGTGGGCAGAGAGAACAGAGCGCCAAACGCTACGGTCTCGGCATACCTCTTTCGCCTCGTCCACTGTCATCAAGCTCTTCATTCATGCCTTCCGAGGGGTCCTCATGTTTTTTACGTGTCCTTAATCCAGTATCATAGATACTGTATTTTTGAAGGTCAGCTGAGGTCTCCCCCTCCCTCTCTTACCACTCACTTTTCCTTTTCCTCTTGAATTTTACTTTACGTAAATGTCACCTCAGTAATGATAACTCTTTTTTAATTATTTTAAAGTAATCGAATCTCTTTTAATGTTCCCCAACCACACAGACACACAAAACATATAAATAATTATTTATAAACACAGTCGTAGTTACAAACATGAGCTAGCACATAACACAATTACACGCTACAGAGCATTTCGTTTGTTTAGATCCAACGAGAAGCTCCCATGTCTTCATAATTGTGAAATCTCAAGCGATTTGTTTTGACAAGATAATGTCAACTTGCCTCCAAATGTAATAATGCCTTGACTCCCGCATTCTTGCATCCAGTCTTACAAACATGTACGCTGTACATACGAGTACGTACAAATGTTCCGCACATTCTAGCGTCACTTAATTTAATGTAGAGTTTAGGATTTAACTGCTGAATGCTTCAAGTGTTTTAGTACATAATAGTAAAACGGCTTTGGGTTTTGGTTTTGTTTTTGTTGTATTTTAGAATGATGTTCTGTTGTTTTTTATTATATTAAAAAAAATACTGGTTGAATATAATGGAAAACATGGAAAAACGTTCATCAAATTTAAAAAAATATTAGACAACGAATCTAGATAGGTTAGAGCAAAGAATGTTCATAATAAAATAAGTTTATTTCACGCTACAATATTGTCATAAATAATAATTTACATTTCCCCTTTGAAAGCGCTTAATAATAGTAGACAGCTTGATTGAAGAAATTTCCATTAAAAATACATAAAACCTAACAATAGGATCATCTATTAGAGCTAAGGGAGCTATCAGACGAGCAAAGAAGTACTTCGCGATTCAACGGCATCGCCTTTGGGACTTAAGCCTGTGAAACTTTCAATTTCTTTTACATAGTTAGAATAAAAACAAAATAACAAAGTTGGTTTCTATGAAAAAATATCATCTAGTTCGCCATATAAATGTTTACGGGATGAATAGGCGCTAACAATTGCCGCTGTTGTTAAGAACTCGCTTTGAAATTACTATTGTTGGGGAAATTAAATGGTTTGTGTGTGTTTTTCGCTTTAGTTTTAGTATTTGTAGAGCCGTTGATGTTTAACCTTGGGTGGATTGTAATGGTAAATCATTCTTAGCTTTATAGCTTCAATCTAGGTAGGGGGATGGGTTTCTTATAAAAACATTATAAACACTCGTGTACATATTATAAACTAGCGACTGCTGGCAGCTTCTGCTTGCTCTACATTTTTTTTCAGCTGTATCCAGTACCTGGTAAGGTAAGCAGAGAAAACTTGGGAACCGAGTATTAAGACTTTTTGTTTTATTCCTCATTTTCCGCTGAATTTAAAACTTTGTTTCTTGAGTGGGGGATTCAACTCCGCGTCTTGCCTTGTTTCCAGAGCATTCCAGAGAAATGATACCATAAATTATTTATTTTTAAATATCAAATACTTCATTTCGTCGAGCGGTGATCGAACCCACAATATATATTATGGGTTCGATCCCTTCTTTATTCCATCTACATTCTATATTTATTATTCATAATTGAGGCCATTCTCAGTGAAAACGTGAGCTTTAGGTTTGCTTTCCAATATTAAATTTATAATATTTCCTCGCTCTAAAAACAATCCAATTACCAAAAAATATTTCTCTTTGGCTGTACCATATGCGGAAAGGCCTAGAAAATAACTAGTACATGTTACCCTCTCACTTACATTATGCCCGTACTTCACCTACAAGTTCTACATCTTTAGTATCTCTATATACATATAATATTTAAATCGATATCGACGGTTCGGACGGATTTAACTTTACAACATCCCGTTACTTGTTCCAGTTAGTATGTAGAAGATCGCCGTTGGTCCCAAGAGTCGCCCTCTATCGAGCGATCGGATGAGTTGGCGCCGCTGGGATACATAAATTTCTTTGTGCATGTCCTGATGTCCGGAACTAGGACAGGCGTGTCCTTGGTGACAGTTTAATTCGATTGTTATTGTTACTATAGTTTCGTTTTGTACTTTACAATATGTCATTCTAGCTTACTCATTGTTTAGCTGACAGACTAAAACAGAAAAATATTTCTATCGTCACAGTGGACGTCGCAGTGGACTTAGATGGATGGATATCAATAAATTTTCAAATTCTAAAAAAGTGTATCCATGTCGATACGACACAAGTACCTATAAAAAGCGTGTATCCTTACCTTAAAAGACGACAACGCACCTGTATCTTCCCTGGCGTCATGTCACCAGTGGGTCACGGGTAGCGGAAATCATTTATCATCCCGTACATTAGTTTGTTTTGGCTTTTCCAAAAAAATCCTTTAAGTCAAATTAAATGTGACAACTGCTGGACAGAATAAGGAGAAAGTAGTGTCTTGACAAAATTCTCCCTACTTACAGTTTTATGCGGTATAAAGTGTAAACCTGTGTAAACAAATACTGTAGTAGAAAAATAAATTCTTGCTAACCAACCTATCATGTTTATTGCGATAGCGTCGTCATTTTTATATTGTTAATTAATTAATATATTAAGCTTATCAGCAATTAATTAATTAATTAAGCCACATGCAATTATTTTATACAACGCATATCACTTCAAGAGTGTATAAGATATTAAATCAGTGTTTTAATTAATATTTATAAAAAATAAAAGCAATACCAGGGGCGTGTCGTAGTGCAGTGGCATAAACGTGCGACTGTAAACGTGGCAGGAAGTAGGTTCAATTCTTATACGAAGAAATCAATATTTATTATTGCCATATCCTTGCCCTTGGTAACGAGGCAAACCGCGGCGTAGAGTTCAGCCACTCAACACGCAATGCACAAATGTTACCAGAACCAGAAAAAGTAATTTATACATCGTGTGGAAATCGAATCCAAAACAGTATGAAGGTACTCAATATTATTAAAAAACATAATGTTTAAATCTAAGTATTACCAACTCTTAACAAAGGCAGAAACTTCGATGAGGATATAATAATAAAATTAATATTTTCAAACGATCCACGAACACTCACTTTCGAAGTTATTTTATTACTTTCGTTAATTTAGGCGAGAGTTCAGAAGGCCAAGAAATAAATTTAATCTTTTGATTATTTTTAGTACCACTTTTGATATGCAAAAACAAATTTAAACTTCAATAACAATTAATCTGTGGAATGAAATATAGCATAACAGAGTTTTTGAATAAATATTAAGTTATTGTGTCCATCACTGTATACAGCGGCGGGCATAGCCTAGGGTTTTGATATCCCGTTCTTTTCTTTCAGTCAAATTTTCGAGATATTGGATGTTGAGTAGTAGAAATCAACACCGGACTTTGTCTTAGTTCCAGAGCGCTGAAACGAAGATATTAAGTATTTCATTCCCCTGTAGGTTCAATTTAAATATTTAATGTTTTCATTTCTTTGCTCTAATTACAAGGCAAAACGCGGCGTTGAATTCCGTCATACAACACGCAATACCTCCAATTTTGCAGAAAGTGGTTCATATTGAGTACCCTGCTAAGTGACACAATGTAAAGCTGAGTAGAATAAAATATTATAATGTTGAATTCTGAATGATCTTTAGATTACTAACAACAAAATATTATCATTTTTAACTTTAAATAAACAGCAAAAAATGGTTAGTAATAATTTATTTTTTTAATTCCAAATTTATCTATTTTTACATTATTTATCGACTTCATATTTTTCAATCAATCAGAACGTTTGTAGCTTCACACTTTTGCCCATAGACAAACAAAATTCTTACCTCATCTAACCACTACGTGTTGCACTACTGAACTCAACGCCATGCTCTATCTAGCTGAAGTGGGGAAGCGAAAATTATACACACCCTGATATCAAACCCACAATCACTGTGTTTCCATTTAAACATTGTTTCACTGCGCCATAACGTTCTAAATCCTACTTTTTTTTTAATATTTATAAATTTATAATGCCGTAAACCACGCTAGTCATGATTCTACCCTAAGGAACATATCTATCTCTATTAATGAATATAGAGTCCGTCTTATCGAAACAAAGGCGTGCTCTCAAGATATTGATGAGCCAATCGATACATCCCGCTGACTGTACGGCTTCGTTAGCATGTTATTAAGTTGAATATATGTATATATGCTTTTTAGGATCACGATTCATCCCGCAAAGAGCAGAATAGAGACAAAAGGTGGATAAAACCTGGGAACCAAGTGTTAAGATACTTCGTTCCTCACTTTTCCGCGACTTTTAGAGGTAAAACGACGGTACTCATTGCTTTCCCTTGATACCAAGGTGAGAATAATTCAAATGTTAAATATTACATTCCCCTTGAGTAGGAATCGAATCACGCTTATGTCCCTGCTCGACGGAGGCTTCATATATATTTAGAATAACCCAAGAAAAAAGTACACACATTAAAATAGCCAAAATTTAATTTATTTTTCCTTAAAGGTAATGTAGATGTGAAAGTGACATAAAACATAAAATATAAAATTAGTGAAGGCGTAACTAACTATATAAAAAAGATATAATTAAAATAACCAACTAACTAGTTGCTGCTATGTGATATTTTTATTTTCTTTCACATTAAAACTAATAGAGCAAGAAAGCCAGAGGGGACCACTTTCAGATACTATATATAGATATGAGATACCTAATTTTCAAGTCATTGATTATAATCATTGATTATTGAGTAGTGGTATTCAACACTGCGCTTATCGTGACAGGTTGTGAGTTCGATCTCGACTTGAAAAATGATATATCATACGTAATTTCTTCAAGTAGAAAAAAGAAAATTATTCACTCACTCAGCTTCAAACTGTAATCCCGCAGATTGCAGGGTAGGCAGAGGGAACTTGGGAACCTAGTATTATGACACTCCATTCCACTTCGGTTTCCCACTTTCCGTCGAATTTGAGGCGTGGTGTGTTAAATGGCGAAACTCAACGCCGAGTTTTGCCTTGTATGAGGGCGAAGAAATGAAAACATTAAATATTTAAATCGAAAATATAAAATATTTCATTTCCTCGAGTGGGAATCGAACCTACAACCTTTCGGTTACAGTCACACGCCTGTGCCGCTGCGCCACGACAGACTTCAAAAAAATATTGAAAAGATGATATTTCATATATAATTTCTTCAAGTAGAGATCGAACCAACAACCTGTCACATTTACAGTCGCAAGCTGGAGCCCATACACCACGATAGGCCTCTATTAATTTCGACAATAATAATGTATTCCATGCATTTACACCATTATCAATATATCGTGAAATAATTTAAACTTTCCCTATTAACAGTTAATTTTCATTTCTATACTGTTTTCCTTCGCTGTAAGCTTAGCGATTACTTTTAATGACTTTTGATTACGAAGGTCTTTCAAGTTACGTTGTTTTGTATTTTCCGCTTCTATTGTAAAGTCTTGATGAAACGTCTTTAATATATTTGAAATCGATTAAAATATATTTTAAATGTGCTGCTATATGAAATATTTAAATAAATACTGCATTTCATTTGGGACCTGTAGCTTCTCTAGCGTTAGACAGGATCGTAGGCGGCGGTGATCACTTACCATAGGGTGACCTTTTCTTTAAAAAAAAAAATGAGTTTCATATATTTCATTTTCTTTCTCTAGTAAGGACTATACTCGGTGTTGAGTCCGCCACTCAATACTCAATGTCTTAACATTAGTTTTCTTCTGCCCGTTATATTCGGTTTACAAAGTAAATAAAAAAAAATAAAACACGATAAAGATATCAAACAGGATAAAGTTTTAAAATTTCCTTATACTTCATTATAATAAATGCAAATATTTATATAGGAATTTCTTCAACATAAAATTTTTCACGTAGATAGATTTTTATATTGGTTTTTATCTCAAGTTTTCTTCTAATTTTTTCAAAATAAATAAATTAAAATTTGATTTCTTTGCTTTTAACTCTATACATGGCATGGTAAGCACAGAGAACTTGGGAATCTAGTGTTCCTCTGAATTCGATGCATTGCATGTTGAGTGGCAGAATTCAACGCCTCGCTTTTGCCTTGTTACCACAACGAAGAAATGAGAATAATAAATAATTAAATTGAAAATATTAAATATCTCATTTTCCCGTGTGAAGATCTAATCCACAACATATGACGTTTACAGACACATGCGTGCCACTGTGCCACGACAGGCCTCATAATAATGAGACAATAATAATATTAAGACATAGCATTCTCTACTTGCCTCTCTAATAAGAGACGTTGCTTGTTGAGTGGCGGAAAGTGGGAAGCGGAAGTGCCGTATACGAAAGAACAGTGTGAGTTAAACTGTAAAACAAATATAGATTAGAGAATTGAGGCCTGTCGTGGCGCAGCGGCACAAGAGTGTGACTGTAACCGACAGATTCTGGATTCGATCCCCAGTCGAGGAAATGAAATATTTAATATTTTCAATTTAAATATTTAATGTTTTATTTCTTCGCTCTGGTAATAAGGCAAAGCGTGGCGTTGAGTTCCGCCACTCAACAATGCCTCAAAATTCGGCGGAAAGTGGGGAATGGAAGTGGAACGGAGTGTCATAACACTAGGTTTCACTTTCGTTCCCTCTGCCTACCCTGCCTAGTGCGGGATACATCGTGAAGCGGAAAAAAAAGAAAAAAAAAAAACAAATATAAGTAGATCAGATCCACAATCGTCTTGTTTCCAGGCAATACTTGAGCAAGTTACCAACATTTTATCATTTATCATGTGTTAAGCGTATACAGGTAACGAAACATAAACAAGATTACGAGAAGGGTAGTCAGGTTAGTATAATGCTTGAGTTTGACTAATGGACTCATGAACATTAATTTGAAAATCGTTAGAAACATGGCATCTATGACTGGCGATGACTCCGCGATATCGCTAACAAGTGTTCAGTTAACTCGATAAGCTTTCGGTTATTTACCATATTATGAGCTGATTCCAAGATTTTTTTATTGCTACAATTTGAACATAAGGTTTCCAAAGAAAAAAAGAGGTATTATAACTAAAGGTTGGTAAGTAATTTAAAAGTCTTTTCAATATTAACCTCAAATTACAATTGAATCAACATTCACTGGTTCAATCAGGCTCATTCCAACTACAACCTAAAACCTTATAAATATAATTTTCATATATACACCAAAGCCCATACAAACCACAGCTCTACAAATAAGATTATGGCCGCTTTAAAGCGCTTTAAAACAACATGTTATATCCAAAGTAAACACGCCATAACATGAACCGTGGTTAGAGTTCGTTTACGGTTAGATTTATACGTTGTGCGACGGAATTATACATACATATTTCATTTTATTGTTACGTTCCCGGAATAACACTAATTACACCGAAATCTTGTGATAGTAATGAGTTAAAGATATTTTCGTGGTTTTTCTGAATATTGAAATATGCACATTTTTTTAGCCTAGTGGTTCTCGTGGTGCAGTAAGATTGGCACCAGCGTAAGTCTTAAGTAGTCTGCGATTCGTTGCACACGAGTAGTGTAGCCAATATTACACAAGCCTCGATACGTGAATAAATTGTTCTAATATACATATTTTAAAGAAGTCTTAAAAATATATTGTATTCTGTAATCATTATTTTGAATATTGTATAATAATTTATTATATTATGTAAAATTTACGGTAAACAAAATGATTATATAAAGAAAATCAAAATAACTCGACTACAAACCACTAATAAAAACAGAGCCAAATAGTTCATATTTCAATAAATAAAAAGGTCTATCGTGGCGTAGCGGCAGAAACGTGTGACTGTAAACGATAGGTTGTTGGTTCGATCCCCGCTCGAGGAAATGAAATATTTAATATAATCAAATTAATTTCATTTTATTTATTTTCTTTCCGGGAATGAATTCTGTTGTAAAACTTGGCGTTTAACTCGCACCAATCAACACAATTCCTCGAAGCGTAGAGTAGAGAATAAGCACTAGGTTCTCTCTATCTTTTCTAAAAAAACATTTTTGTTTTGTTTTTACAGTCTCTTCTCTAACGTACTAGTAAATTATCACTAACCCTATCTAAAGTAGAGAAAGGAAAATCAAAGTTCAATACATTTTCAAAGAAAACCTCTTTCACTGCTACTATAGTCGTACAAAGTAGTTGCAGTCTTCTGAGAATATGTAGGTACTTGTTAATGGTCCCGATAGAAAGTAATTTTAGCTTTTGAAACTTATTACTGGCATATTTCAATTTCTTTAATAAAAACTACTTTGTCTGTAAAACAAATGGGAAAATCGTAAAAAACAAGAAATAGAAAAATAACACTCCTCCAGTGTGGTCCATTTCTCACAAACTTTGAACGTAACGCTACTTTAAAAGGCAATAATAGAACTGTAGCTAAATGAAAACATTTTTATTATTTTATAAAACATCTTGTTAATTACGTAGAGCTTTACATACATCCCGCTTATAATCTATGTTCACTGAAATCTAGAGTCGATATGTGAATTCAAACTATGTTTTATAAGGAATAGGGTTGAATTTTGTTGATTTCTCTCCGCGTTTCCACATGGCCGGTGTGGAATAGGTACAGTGGCATTCATAGCACTGTATTCAGAACAGAACTGCAAGAGCGCAAAACCTCTACATCAATGTTAGATTTACCGAAGTTAATGTTAAAATTAATTTACTCGCAATTCGTTTATAGTTTGGAAAATCTAATATTTTAGGTAATTATTATCCCAAATATGATTTACGTAATGGAGGCGCAGCATAATTCGGTGATCTAACTACATTTAAATACAATAACTGATATTTTTACGCTTAACGTGTAGCCAGCTTTGGTACAGGGGCCACCGTGTGACTGTAAGTTATACGTTGTGGATTCAATTCCAACTCTAGGAAATGTATTGAATATTTGCCTCGTCACAAGATCGAGGAAAAATACTAAATATTACATTGCCAAATAAGAATTGAACTACCGTCGCGTTTATGTTGCGCGCTTGTGCCCCTGTGCCACGACAGCCTTAAATAAATAATATAATATGAACATATATTAGAGAGCTTAGATACATTCGACTCGTGCACGACACTGCCTACACACATGAGCGAACACGCTACGTGGAGCTACGCGAAGGTGTTTGCGTAACCCCGAGTTTAAATAGGACTCTATGCCCGCATTACATATTTATATATTGGGCGCTTTGTTATTTATCTTAACTTATGTGGGCTAATATATAAAAAAGCCTTTATTTTCACCTTAACGCTGTATTGGTAATTTTATGATCGTTTGATGATTCAAAAGTGATTGCAAAAGTCTATTTGAATGAAGAATATTTTGAATTGAATTTTGAATTTGAATTTCTCACAAGGTAAGATAGGCAGAGAAAACTTGTTAACCTATATACCCTGTACCCATAAACTTTCGATCTTCAACTTCCGCCAAATTCACGTGAGTGACGTGGCGGAACTTAACGTCGCAATTTGACATTTTTTATACGATAAATATTGTTTGAAGCCGGAATATATTATTAGAGTAAATAGAATAGCTATATCCGGTCATGTGACTTTTAAATAAGAAACATCATCGATATACATATCAATAATCTCTTCAACTATAGAATTGAATATTTGCAGTGAAATATTTATTCATCGATATGAATATGTCTAGATATATGTATATTAATATTATAAATCTGAATCGTATGTTTGGTTGAAAGCACTAATCCCAGTAACTACTAGTGTGAAACATAAAATTAGGTTTGTCTTCTTTTTAATTGAAAGGCGAAACCGGCCCCACATCGATTTTAATGGCTGATGAAGTATACCAATGTCATAGCATTCATTGACTAAAACCAGCTGATGCTGGAGCGGAATGTACCTCTGGAGAACGGTAGTCTTAAACTAAATGTAACGAAAACTCATGTCAAGTCCTGGCTTGCGCAAGACCGGACTTGAACACTATCTATTCTCAACTCTACTCAGCTTCACGCTGTATTCCTCACATGGCAGGGTAGGCAGAGAACTTGCGAACCTAGTGTTAAGACACTCAGCGGCACAAGCGTGTGACTGTAACTGTCGGTTACAGTTGACTGTAACTGTAACTGTCGGTTCTGGGTTCGATCCCCAGTCGAGGAAATGAAATATTTAATATTTTCAATTTAAATATTTAATGTTTCGTTTCTTCCCTCTGGTACTAAGCAACCCGCAGCGTTGAGTTCCGCCACTCAACACACAATGCCTCAAATTCGGCGGAAAGTGGGGAACGGAAGTGGAACGGAGTGTCATAACACTAGGTTTCACTTCCGTTCCCTCTGCCTTCCCTGCCTAGTGCGGGATACAACGTAAAGCTGGAAAAAAAATTTACACTTGTACAGATTTTTCTGTGTCTGAATAGTGTCTATTTATAAGTGTACGGAGATTGTGTCTGTGTATAATTTATTGCACAACGGGTTCACACCGCGGCTGGTGTGACACAATTAACGTGTCGCAATAAACTCACACATGGCACTTGGAAACCTAGTGTTAAAATACTCTGTTCTGTTCCCCACTTTTCGTTGAATTTGAAGCATTGCGTGTTGAGTGGCGGGACTCAACACCGCACTTTGCCTTGTTACCAGTGAAAATATTAAATATTTTATTTTTTCGAGTGAATATCGAACCCACAACCTGTTGCTTATAGCCACACGCTTAGGCCGTGCTATGACAGGCCTCTAATGTATTTTGATATTAGAGACTATGTGTGTGCGTGTGAGTGCGCGCATATGTGTGTGTGTGTGCATGTCTGTGTGCGCGTGTGTGTGTGTGTGTGTGTGTGTGTATTTATAGTCTAGTACAGATTTAAACCGGCACCTACTGAAATTTTGAACCATATCTAAAGCAAGCGGGTTCGATTCTGGCTACGTTAAACTTAAGTGTGACATAATACTCATAAAAGAGTTCTGTTTATTTGTTTCATTAGAGAGTAGGTAGAGTAAATATATTGTTCTAAGATTGTACTTGAACACCGCGTGACGCGCGCTTACCTTCTTACTATCGCAAGACAAAATAAAAATATTAAATAATTAATTTCCCCATGTGGGAATTGAATCCGCAACGTTTGTATTTACAGTTAGGCCCTGTGGTAGGACGGCCCCAGGCAAAAGATCCGACGGCAACAGATGTTTTAATAGTTTAAAGTTATTATACAAATTATTTTATTACTCTCCGTAAACACCGCTCATAAACAAAGTTGCGGCTCCATTTCTAACGAAACTTACTAATCACTTAAGTAGTAAAGTTCTCATAAGTTTGACTCAATGGAGTCAATCAATATCAGGCGTCTACCTTCAAAGTTCTCATTGCATATCTTATGTAGAATCAGAGGTAGATAGGTTATAATATAATATAATATAATATACTGTAATAAATAAATTGGCCGTTGTGACGTATAAGCACAGTATCTGATTGTAAATGGGATATTAGTATTAAGATACTTATTGCCCATTAAGACACGTCTGTTTTACACTTTTAACCGACTTCTCGAGGGAAACCGTGTTGAGTGACAGAGAACAGGATACAGCGTAAAGTCAAAAGACTAAGAAGTTACTATTCAGTCCCTACAATATTTTTTTCTTTCAAAGATATTCGATAGACTGTAAGGTATTCATTAATAATAAGATTAAAATAACAGAAATAATTACAGCCATCGACCCAAAATATCAAAAAACTTATCTTGGCAAAAGATTACGAAACTAAGCTGCGATGAACAAGGCTTTCGATAAATAAAAACCACTTGATATAGATTAATCAATTGCTGAGGTACGACGCCACAGACAGACAGCTAAAAATTTATAACCAACCTGTTTTGGCGTTAGGGGTTAAAAGGATTAAGGAAAACCTCGTCACCATTTTCATTTTAATAAAACAGGAGCGATTTCACGAAAAGCAAGACATTTTTCATATTTCCATCTTTTATTAAATAAAACGTAATTGAACTCAACATTGATGGAATGATCAATGGCACAAAAAAATCGGCGTATTTTATGAAATAATGATTTTACTTCATTATTGATACTTTACATATATTTAAGCACTCTTTATACTCGTAGCTTAATCATTTTCGGCTATTTTTTTAAATATAGCTCGTTGAATGGCGGAACTCAACGTGCAACGTACGTACGTTTGCGCCACCATTACCACGTCAGCTGAGCAATTTTTACACATACTTATGATTCAATAAATACACGTTTTGAAGTACAAAGCGAAAAACTTTTAGACGTGAAAATTTATCCAAGATTTCCGAATCTTGCCCATTCGAACTATATTGGTCGAAAGACTAAGTATATATATGACTGAAACTGAAATTACTCTACCGCCTACCGCCCTAAGTCAGCCCTCATGATTGACGTACCGCTCGCGACGTCTGGACCTACGCTACTGGTTAATTAACTTTTCATCTCATTTCACTTTTCACAACATCTACAAAGCTTAAATTACACCGTATAAATCTAAATTATCCTCCGCTTTATACCTAATGCTTAGAGGCCGGGCGGAGACTGTTTGTGGGTTCGATCTCTACTTTTTATTTCGCTCTGGGATAAAATGTGACCTTGAGTTCCGCCACACAACACATATTGTCTCAAGGATTCTGCGAAAAATGGAAAAGTGATTTTGAGGTCTTAATGGAAGTGTCACAATGCTAGGGTCTAGGTTCCATCTGTCTACCCTGCTTTGAGCGGGACAAAACGTGAAACTAAGGAAAAAAAATATTCACTACCTCATCTTTCACAATTTATAATAGGCAGAGGGAACTTGGGAACCTAATGTTAAAACACTGTGTTCTTTTTCCCACTTTCCGTTAAATTTGAAGCAATGTGAATTTAGTGGCGGAAGTAAACGCCACGCTTTGCGCTTTTATTATTTCTAAAGTGAAGAATTGAAAATATTAAATATATCGTTTGAAATTATTTCATTCCTTCGAGAGTGAACCAGTGACACGCTTGTGACCCTGCGCTACGCCACATTTTCAATTTTCATTAGGTCATCAATATGATAATTTACCCAAACGACGTTGTATTTGTCCGATAAAAAATTGTGTAGACGTCTCTTTATAACAGCTAACGAAATGAGACTAAACTTTTCACTCACAAACTTTTTGATAGCTTATTGTAGTATCTTATTAACTATAAAAATAACATCCATTTAGCGAAAATTAGAAGTAGAACAAAGCGTAATTGAAGTAGTTAATGAAATATGAGATATCGTTTCGTAGTCTAGTATTCTTTTGTAGGTCAGTCGTGTCGCAGGAACACAAGCGTGTGATTGTACTCGAGACAGGTTGTGCTTACTATCCCCACTCAAGGAATTGGAATATTTAATATTTTCACGTTCTTGCTCTTCCAAAGAAGACTTAACACGCCATGCCTCATGTTCAGCGGAAAGTGGGAAACGGAAGTGTCTTAACACGAGGTTACCAAGTTACCTTTGCCTGCCCTGCCATGTACGGCAGCTATAAAAAAAGACATCATGCTTCACTAATGATTGTTAAGTTATATTTTTCTACATGGTTTCTTTATTTTGTCATTTTGGCGGAGTTTTGATGTTTATATGTACATATTCTATTAAGCAGCCTTTACTTCGACCCAGACTCAGACCTTACTTTTACCGAAAATTACGCCTTATATAAGCTATACCTATTATTAATTAGCCTTATTATCCGTAATTTTGTTTTTATAAACATAAAATGAGATTTTGCGTCAAATAAAATTCAAAAACTCATTTATTCCTATTACCTTGGAAAATTCAAGGAATTCTCTATTATTTTTACATTTCTCAAAAAAAAAATACAGAGAATTAGAATAATAAAGTGTTATACATAAAATACCAAAGTATTATACAATTTATAAACATGTAATGTTAATGATGTTGTTCTTCAATCTTTATGCAAACCACAAGGGTATATCCTCGGCAGGCTGATCCTTATGTGTATGTAATACTATTATAATTAGTATGAGAAAATTTGATTTAGATTTAATTTACTCATTCAAAATTCTTAGATTTATTTTTATTTATTTACTAACGACTTGTTCGCGGCTTCGCCCGCTTCAACCTCTGGATGATTTATTTTAAGCAAGTCGAAGTAAGTTCTTTAACACAAAATTTAGTATGAGATTCCCCTGCTTCCTCAGCTCATTTCTTTATAATAAGTGCAATAAAATATTGAATATATATCCCCTAAATAATTATCGCTGCAAAAAAATAGTATATGAATGGCTATCAAAACTTAAGTTTTAGATATATACATATATGATGAGACTACACGACTACTCCGCTACGATTTTTTAAATATGTACAAATTATTTTACATTAGATTCGCATAATAGCACACACACGATTACAGACACACACTCACACAAACACACATACACACACATATATGTAAATCGTATAATATAATAATTACTACCTATTTTAATTGTAAAGATGTTTTAAATTTTCTTGGGGGGAATTACCTGGGGACCTGAAACACAGGGTATCTTAATTCAGGCGCCAGAGGGGCGCTTTTAGATTTAAAGTAATATGTGTTATCAAATGTATAAAAGTATAGATTTTTTCCCCACTTTCCGCCGAATTTGAGGCATTGCGTGTTGAGTGGCGGAACTCAACGCCGCGCTTTGCCTTATTACCAGAGCGAAGAAATGAAACATTAAATATTCAAATTGAAAATATTAAATATTTCATTTCCTCGACTGGGGATCGAACCCAGAACCTGTCGGTTACAGTCACACGCTTGGGCCTCAGAAAAGTATAGATATATTTTTAAAATAATTCATCAATATTCCCTAAATACACTTAAATAAATATTCGTATAGTACAATAAGAAGGGAAATAAAATATGGAAGGAAGAGCTAAGGACGCTAGTTTATTAAAATAATTTGTGACATCAATTCCTTTTCAACTATATAATTGTATATATTTTGATTTTCTTATTTTCTTTCGGGAAAGTAATCTTAATATTAGTAGATTCATTTCTCAAATGAAAAATAAAATTGTATTAGTCTCCTGTTGTTACAATAAGGAAGTAATGGATTTTCAGAAGAAATTTATTATCAACACAAAAACAAATTTTCTCCTCGTCATTTAGATAAAAGATTAAGAAGATTGCATACTAACACTATATTAGTATGTATATGTATTCTGCAGAAATCTAAGTCTGCCGACAGTAAAAATACACTGCTATATAAACATATTGTTTAAAGACTGTCTCCGCTTTATAAATAAAAATCTAGTGCCATCGAAACTGAGCTATGCTTAATGGTCCAATTAATATATTAACACATCCACATTTCAGTCACAACCTTTTACTGCTGCGCCACGACTGACCCCAAATACAACATCCTTACCATTTTATATTCCTGAAATTAAAAAGATATTCTTTTGTATAACAATAGCTACTATAATACATATTTGAGTGAAATCTCTTTATCACAAGTAAATATATTCGACGATCCGTCCTTACATAAAGGCCCAGGTGCCTTCGCGAGGCTACAGTACAGATCTCCGGGGTGTTTTACCTACATTTTTAATGTCGCGTGACCCTCGTGGATTTACGATTTTTATAGTGACTTTTGGAAATAGTCAATTCTGAACTTATGTAAGTAAATATCGGGTTACTGTTAGTTTTGTTTGTTATAGTCTAGTGACAATTGTGAGTTTTTAATAGATTACTAGGTTTTGCTTGCGGCTTTCCCGCATAATCACGTAAGAATAAGTAATTAATTGTTTTTCGATAAATTAGCTGTCTCACACAAAATTATTTTTGTCAAGCAAGCCAAACCGGTAGGCTCTCAGAATAATACTCTCTATGATAAATTATTTAATAGGTATTATAGATACACACTGCGCGCCTTGATACTGTGCCCGCCATCCGCTTCCGCTAAAGCGCGCGAGACGTACGGCGTACCACGCTCGAATAGTTTAAAACGAAATGTCAAGCCCTTCAAGCAATGACCTTCAAGATTCATCATAACTACATTAACCTTTTCTTTAAATAAAAAATAATACTTTACAGTAGGTAGATTATATGAAAAACATCACACAAAGTTTTAAAATGCTCAAATCAAAGGGACCACCAGCATTACCAAGGAGCCAATCTCATTTCATTAAGCATTCATAACATTATGTCTAGAGTCTAGACCTTAAATCTATCTACATATAGGTACATATTAAACTCTGGAACTGTTTTTGCATAAAATATTGCATTGAAGTGCTTAAAAATAAATTACTTACTGAAATGTTCGTATGGCAGAGCACCTCACTCTAAGGTTGTAATTTCGATTCCCACTTCGGAAAATGAGGTATTGTCCTTGTATTGGTTGGGTCTTAAATTAAAACTGGTAGATATTAAAATTTTGTGAGAACAATTATTTCTACCTACCTATCGCATGCAGCCGGAAGCGAGATAAAAAATAAAATAATAGTCGTGGGACTGCCGATAGAAGTGAAAACGGAACTATTAAATTGAGAGTAATTAAAACTATATGCAAAAATTATATGATGTTTTTTTATGTTTTATTTATTAGTTACATATGATGGGTTAAACAAATCATGAACAAAATATAAATACAAAGTGGTTGAAAAAATAATTAATATACAATTATCTTAATTATACATAGTATTTATATTTACACGAATTTCAATGAATTCAAGTTTGAACATTATTTTCATTATTTACATCATTGTCGTGACTCACAAAATTATACTTATCCAAAAAGCGTCCAACGCGCACATAATACAGTCAGAAATAGTCGATGTATTAGTGTATACGTGTACACAGGCTACTGCGCGTGCGCTAGTCTGGGTCTCCATAGCGATAGATATACTATTATCATTAGCATGTCGGTGACGCGAACCGAGGATTTTACCCTCTACCAAAACGCTCAACGCGCCTAATGAAGTTTTCACTTCAAAAATAAAAAAATATATATTTTAACTTGTGTAAAATAAAGAAGTACACAATGTTAAGGTCTTTTAAAACCGGCGCTAAGTAGTGGCTACGGCCACTGCGTTTCGCACTGGGTAATGCTGGGCTCTGGTGCCCATCCATCTTAAAGGCCGGCAATGCTCCAGTAGCTCCTCTGGAGTCCACGGGGCCGTGGGCGACGGTGGTCACTTACCATCAGGTGACCCGTATGCTCGTTTGCTGTGCCTTGTCTATAAAAAAAATATTGAATGTAAATCCTCTCAGAAATAAAATAATTATGTTAATATATAATAGTTCTCATATAAAGACTTAAAAATATCCTTATATTGATTTAGTTTTAAAAGTGTAGACTGTATTGTTTTTAATACATCAATATTGTCTTACAAATGATAACAATTGATAATATTAGTTGTATATACATATATACAAGACCATAGCGTTTAGCTCTACATTTAGTGTATAAGTGTAAAGTTGATTAACATATAAATGACGCTATATAACTTTGATACTTAGAGTCAAACTTTTACTATTTATGGAAAGGAATTTATATTTAATAAAATAATTGTAAAAGAATAAAACGGGCTTACGCTTTTTCTCTTGTAGCTTTGTAAGTAGAGGAACCCAAAGGAATCTCATACTCACTGTTCACGTATTTTACAATTTTTACCTTCTAAATGGTGAAACTGAACGCCGCACCGTTTCTATCGAAGCGAAACGAAGGAGAATATATAGTATATAACTACACAAGTGAGGATCAAACTCAAAATCATCATTATATATTATCATATTATCATTACCAATAAAATTTTGTACCAATTTTATAAATAATCTTAACTCCTAAAATCCTTTTGTAAGTATAATTAATACAACAACAAGATAATAAAATATTCAACAATTCATGTAATCCTTTAAATTCCTAGGAAAATTACTTTCGCTGTCCAAATATTTCAGTTACAATATCTGATTCGATCTCAAAAGGCTGGAGTGGCGTTTTCGTTATTAACAGTTGATAAAACAGTATTTACTTTGAGATGTTATCAATGTCACTGTCTTTTAGTTCTTTAGCAGAAATCTAAGTAGATTACATCAAAAACTAACTTTCACCCCAGACTTTGTTCTTGTCATCAAATGCGGTTACTTTTCTCGCAGGGTTTCTTGCGCCTCCTTTTCTCAGGTCTGAGGCAGTAACTTCACTTCATTTTTCCGGTCTTCACACTTCCGGTGTTATATTGCTTTAATAAAATAAAAACAAGTTTGTAACTTCTTATTTTATATTAAATATTTGAATATGAATTTGAACAGGTATATGGGAAACCGAAATTGTGGAACAAGTACTGCAGGTTAAATCCAAAATAAAAATAATTAGTCTACAATGAGTTGGACATTCAATGAGTTCAAAATCAATAATTTTCGAATACCAACCCAAGATTTGGTTAACCTAAACGTTGCTTTTATTCGAAAACTTTCCTTTTCTCAATAAACAGCGATTATGCTATTAAAATTAAACAATTTAAAAGCAAGCCCCATTAAAACATCTCTCATTCCTCTCACAGCTCTAAACACACGCGTCACGTCGACGTTCGTTAGCCTAATCTTATTTGATGTAGACAATGTACTGTACTGGAAGGGAATGGAGAGTTACATTTTTTAAAAGGGAATATTAAATTAGAAGTCACGTGTATCACAAGCTTATAGCTGGCAATGTTGTTTACGTAGACAATAAAGTGATAAATCTTGTTCATCATCAGTAGATAATTGTATTCCACCAGACGACACAAGAACTTGGAAATGAAGTTTTTCGACTGTCTACTCCTACTAAGATACTTCCGCTCTCCTTTTTTCCAGACATAGTGAGTTGAGTTTTGGAACTGAACAAAGCGTTAGTTTTCTTTTTTTGCTTATCAAATTTACCTAAACAGCTTCACGCTGTAACCCGCACGAAGCAGGGTAGGCAGAGGGAACCCGGGAAACTAGTGTTAAGACACTCCGTTCCACTTCCGTTCCCCACTTTTCGCCGAATTTGAGGCATTGCGTGTTGAGTGGCGGAACTCAACGCCGCGCTTTGCCTTAATACCAGAGCGAAGAAATGAAATTAAATATTTAATACATCAAATATTTAAATTGAAAATATTAAATAAATCTTTTCCTTGACTAGGGATCGAACCCAGAACCTGTCGGTTACAGTCACACTCTTATGCCGCTGCGCAACGACAGGTCTCCTAAACGTATCTTAGGTTTACTTAAACTGATTATAAAAATTATATAATCCCACACTTGGCAGGGGGACGAGATCGGAAACTTATTGTTAAAGACACTTCCTGCCGTTTCCCACTTTTCGCTGAATTTAAAGCATTGCGTGTTGAGTGGCGGACGACCCGTATTGCCTCATTACCAAAATGAAAAATGAAAATATGATTTATAAATATTAAATTAAATAATTATTTCATTTCCTCGAGTATGAATCTAACCAATCACACTTAGGTCCCTACGCCAGGCTTCTAGACGATGTTATATTATGTATTATTTTTCTTCAGTAAACGACGTTACAATTGGCCAAGTTCGTAACTTTCTTGTGTAACAACACAACGCTCGCCCATAAAGTTCAATTGAATTGAATGTAAAATGCAATTGCATACATGCATATGTGCATATGTATGTCTCATTTTGTAACATACACTCGCGAAGTTTAGTAGTTTTTGAATACTTGAGTACGGTTAGTTTTCTTCAGTAAATTCAATAGACCTTGCAAATTTGTAGTAAACTGGCAACTACACGGGAATGACAGTAGGTTTGAATTTATATTTATGCATTTAATGTTACATAGAAAGATATTTTCGCCATTAACCCGCAAGATTCAGGTGTCTCTATTTTTGTAAGTGGTACTCCTCGTTGGTAAACAATAATCAAATTTAAACGGAACCATCGATGGGCAAGGTTGATACGCATTTGACTGGTTTTTTTGTATATCAGGATTATAAACATTACTATTGTGCACAAAAAATGATAAAATATCATGCCTAACAACATTTTTATATATTTTCATCTTTTAACGTTCAAAATAATATAAAATTGGCCTGTCTTCCCTAATTTAAGATATTATATGTTTTAGATATGCTAACAAATATAATGTCCATTATATAGAAAAAAAATGCATCAAAGGCGTAATAGACAGTGATAAGGTGTTATCAACGTTAACGCGCGCGCACCCGCACTTATTTGTAACGAGGCTATCCTCCAAATTACTACAAAACTACTGAACCGATTCCTTTAGCGTCTACCCGTGAAATTACTCCGGGTACATACTAACGATAAATTACCCTTTTGTTAGTGAATAGTGCTTTAGAACTAGAAATGGTGCCCTTTTCAGACGTACACATGTGAAATTCTGACTATTTGGTTCATTATCACGTAATACCTATTCGTAAAGCTCATGATTGACTTATTTAACTTGTTGCGTCTACCAACCACGTATAACCAGAGTGCTCATTATCAGGCCTGTCGTGGTGCAAGCGTGTGACTGTAAACGTGACAGATTGTAGGTTCGATCCACGATGGAAATAACTTCGTACATATACATATATATATATATATATATATATATATATATATATATATATATATATATATATATATATATATATATATATATATATATATATATATATATATATATATATATATATATATATATATATATATATATATATATATATATATATATATATATATATATATATATATGTATATGTACGAAGTTATTTCCATTTGATCACGCGGGCGGAGCCGCTATCAAAAGACAAAAGCTAGTGTATAAACAAAACGGTGATCGGAAGCTATTCATGTTTAATGGTCGTTTAATTTAAAATCACATCACTGCAAAATTAATCGAATCCATAAATATTAAACTATTTATAAATATCAATATTTACAGTCGCATCGAAATCGAGTTGACATGAAATTCGTTGTTCATTTACATTAATTACAAACACGTAATCTCATGTTTTTCACTTTAATGTGACCAGTACATTTTAAATTTATATTAAATTAAATATATAATATATGATAATATATATTTTTGCGTTTGGTTTATAAGACAACTAATACATCGGGCATCAGGCGTTGAGTTCCGCCACTCAATATGTAATAGCTTGAATGAGTATCTTAACACTATGTTCTCTTTTAAAGCCTGCTGTGTTGGAAATAGCGTCAAGCTACTTGCTATGAGTACTATCGAGTGATAAATGTTACCGATGTTTTCGCTTTAATCTTGAATGGTTAAAGCAATAAATCTTTGCAGTTATATATTCAGTACGTTTATTGATATATATAAATATTTAGTTGTTTAATATCTTGAATTTAATTCGTCGAAAAGTGAAGAACGGAAATATTTCAATGGGAACGCATAGACTCATTTCCCAGGTTCCCCACAAGATACTATATTATGAGCGGAGCACAACGTGAAACTGAAAAAAAAAAACAATAACAGACAGAAAGAAAGAAATTATAACTATCACCATCATACGTTGTTCCTATTTCGACGGGCAGTAAGTTGTTATTGTGTATGTTGTAATTGTTGTTTTCTACAATGGTTCTTCTACATTGCTTACCTTGCATAAATGACATTCGCCCCGGTTCCCGTATTTTTTAACTTTGCATCGTCTCGCATATGGCAGGATAGGCAGAAGAAGACAAAAGAAGGCAGAAGAAGCTTATTGCCTGTACACTCCGTTCCCATTAAGTCACTTCCGGTCCACAATCTCCGATCAATTTGAATCACTACGTTTTGAATGGCGTTGAATTCCGCCATTCAAAACGCAGTAGTAAATATTTTGTCATTTGAAATAAAGTCTATTATGAACGATGCGCCGAAGTTAATAAATCGACATTATAAATTCGAGGCATAGACAATTCGCTCAAAGAAATTGAAAAAATTGAAAATACATCTGAAAAATAAAAAAAAACACTTAAAGCGCGTTTTTTACTACAGTATTTTTTTAAATGATGATGATGATGTTTAATTTCTGTATTTATTCATCAACTATTATCAATCTTATTAGTAACTTGCTGCAAATTCTGAGTTCTTGTTTCTTCTTCAGTTCCCGATCGAATTGAAAACCGAAACAGAAAAAAATGCTTGCCAATTTCTAGTATGGAAGAGATATAGATATATATACAGATTTAAATGCATTTTTTTTTGTTTTAATTATAATATAACTGGAAAGTGTGTAAAGGTAAGAAACGTTAATACGTTAGGCCGGTCCGTTAGCAGCCGATGATTAATGGTAGTCGATTAGTCAAGCTAAGGAGTTACTTCGTGATTGCGATTAATCAATAAAAACTGTCAGCTAGAAATGAACTAATATACTTACAAGTTATGTTTGTACTAAAGAAAAAACTAGAAGAAAACCTACTTTCTTTCCGAATTGTATCAGATTACTTTAAAAATATTTAATAAATAGAATTCTCTCTTGCCAAATGATTAATTAATAGCTTTGTGTAACCAATATTCCTTATAATCTTTCTACAGAGATGCTTACCACATAATTAAATTGTAACAAGCGTATAAGAATCACAATATAGCTTAGTAGTTAATACTCTCGAACGGTTTCCTGGAGGCACGGGTTCAAATCTCGTTACACTCAAATGTTTATACATTTTCTAAATAAATATTGGTGGAGTGGGGTTATGTTAGTACGTAATAATAAATACCTACATACTACAAACAAAACCTAATGTATGGATTTAGATGTAACTTTTCAGTAATTTAGTTTAAATATTAGAATAATACATAGGTTACAATTAATTCAAAGATTTTATATAATTTGGTTATTGTATAACTATACTTTTAAGCGCGAAGCGTCGTTTAGAACACAAATTATTTTTGTTTGTCCAACACTTTCAATAAGTTAACCATGGACAAAATGTTGAAATGAACATATATATAACTCACACGCATCTTAGTGTGCCTAAATCCACACGTGTGACGACTGACGAGACGTCATCTGTCCACGCGAAGTCATTTACTCATAAACTGGTGTGACGTAAGCCCTCCTCCATTAGCGACACCAGCGTGACACGGTAACACCTAATGGCGGCTGCGCTGCGTCACGCTGTATGCCGCTGGGGTGATGGAGATGGATGAATTTGAGTGTATTTTAAATATTTTATCATATTTTTTTTGCATTTTATGGGGTTTTTTTTAATAAATTATGTGAAGAAAATGACTGGCCATATTTAACTATATTAAAACGATCATAATGTAATTTATATATTGATTTTTGTCGATTTTTACTTGTTTAACAAAAAAGTCATACTAATCGTATTGCAAATACGATTAAAATAAAATATATTTAACTAGCGACGAGCTCCCGACCTCGCCCGCTTCTATTACACTATAACAGTATGACTTTTAAGACGATATATTACAAACTAAATTTTCAGTTAAATTAATAAAAAAAAATGTACGAATTTCAATTTGAATATATATGGACGTATTTTTTTTTATTTATTAACCGATAGATTTATATAAAACAAACAATAAATGTTCCAGGATAGTAAAACAGATAAAAAATATTAAGTGTCACTGTTTTGGTCCCTAGAACATTCATAAATGTGTCTTATATTTTTTTTATTATTGTATATTCCATGTACACACACAAATTATCAGGCAATTTTCTAAAAATTAAACGGTCCAAAATTCCTGTACCAAGCTGTGCTGTATGCAAAATACAGAACGAGGCTGTCTGTCATGTCGTGGCGCAGCGGCACATGTGTGTGATTGTAAACGATAGGTTGTGGGTTCGATACCCACTCGAGGAAATGAAATATTTAATATTTTCTAGTTAAATATTTAATGTTTTCCTTTCTTCGCTCTAGTAACAGTGCAAATAGCGGCGTCGAGTGCTGCCAGTTAACACCTATTATCTCGAATTCGGTGGAGAGTGGGAAACGGAAGTGAAACGGACACTAGGTTCCCAAGTTCCCTCTGCCTACAAAAACACGATCTCAGCATTTCGTTTTTATCTTAAAATCAAACTTAAAACTCATCTATGCTAACAAGACATTTATGAACATTAACTGAACTCCGAACGCAAAATTAAAATATACTATACCATTAAAACCCGCTACGAAACGTAGCATCATTTATCTCAACAGAATAAAGATTAACACTGTTCCTTGCAGCATCCCGCGAGAACAGCACTTCATACTACAAAAGTGATATGCAAAATAAATTAAACCAAACGTTGTATCTCAGAAAAGCGTCTAATTTTGAAGATATAGGTTCCTTTCTTTATGAAATAGTTTACAAAATGGTTAAACATTTGTTTTGTAGACGCGACGGGTGATTGATAAAAATATTTTCGTTTTGAGTAGCGGAACTTAACGCCTTGCTTGGCCTCTCATAACCAGAGCGAGAAATCGAAAATATTAATTATTTCATTTCCTCGATTGAGGATCGAATCCTGTCTCATTTATAAATATAAAAACAACTATTATATTATAATAACCTGTCGTGGCACAGCGGCACAGGGGTGTGACTGTAACCGACAGGTTGTGGGTTCCATCCCCACTCGAAGTAAAATATTTAATGTTGTCAATTTAAATATTTAATGCTTTCATTCATTCGCTCTGGTTACAAGGTAAAACGTGGCGTTGAGTTCTGTCACTCAAAACGCAATGCCTCAAATTTGGCGGTAATTGGGGAACGGAAGTAGAACGGAGTATTTTAACACTAGGCCCAACTTACCTCTGCCTACCCTTCCATGTGCAGAATACAGCATGAAGCTGAAAAAAATATAGATATAAAGAAAAGTAATTAGTTACATAATATTCATTTATACTTAACTTGGCTTCACGCTATATCCCTAGCGGGGTAGACAGAGAGAACGGAGAGCCAAATGCTACGGTTTCGGCATACCTCTTTCACTTCGTCCACTGTCATCAACCTCTTTAAACATGCCTTCCGGGGGGTCCTCATGCTTTTTACGTGACCTTCCTCCCGTATCGTCGATACTGTGTTTCGAAGGTCAATCGAGGCTTCCCCCTCCCTGTCTTACTACTCACTTTTCCTTTATAAATCTTTTTTGTCAATCTTTCTTGTAATTCACATAAACATCTACCCTATCCCCTAATGAACTACAGTTAGCAAGACTATTACGAAAGATTATATTAAATTACTGTAAAACAAAAACTAATAAAAGTTCAAACACTTCACCCTAAAAATATTTCAAGAATCATATTCAGCTTGTTTCAAAGCATCGCCCAAGGGTGTCTCACCGGAAAGAGTGTAAACATGACAACAAGTAGACAACTATACAACTACCAACAAAATTCAGGGAACTTACTAAAGCTAAGGTTTGTGTTTGTTCATCGTCTTACGTGTATTCGTATGTATAACGTTTATGTTGTTCGTGTATTGAATTGGTAACATGTTGTGATATTGTCCATGGCTTGCATTAGCTGAGAGAAGAAAGTGTTAGTGTTTCACACTTTTTATGACATTTCTGGTGAATGCGGCCAGTCACGAAGCAAGGGCACAAGTGTACGACTGGAAATGCTACGTTAGTGGGTTTAATTATTACGCGAGGATATGATATTTTTATTTCCTGTATCGAGGCAAACTCGCAGACTCGAGTTGTGCCACTCAACACGCAATAGCTAAAAAAAATAGAAAAATCGATTATAATAGGAATCGAGTGTCCTAAAAAAAATAAAAAAAAATCTTTATAGTTTTTTAAATTTACACAAAAGCTTTCTAATATACTCTTTCATAATATACTCTTGTCTTCACTCTTCGAGACCTTCACATAATACTAAGGCTATCCTAATAATCCTGATAACTGCATGATGGATTACACAACCTAAGGTGAAATGACTAGCTGAAGGTGAAATCACTACCACACAGCCTCGTTTATCTTCTATACTATATTTGTATAGCTGGGTTACTTCCTACCTTTAAAGGCACTTCCCACGATCACCGATAGCGACCCCCAGTCGCTATGAATATATTACCATAATCTGATTTATGCAGCATATTGTGCTAATAAAGAAATTTTTTTCGAACTATTCATGAACTTTATTATCTACTATCACAAGTTTTATGATAGTAGAAAATAATGGGTAAGCCCGAAATGGGGCTTGGATTTCTTAACTCATTTGCATATATAAATTTGTGGTACAGTTGTGAGTGGATGTATTAAAAAGCATGTGTACTTTATTTATATTTAATCTTTTTACTTATTTTGGGGCTTTTCGTAGCGCAGGGGTCGAAGAGGCACAAGCTTTTCTCTATAAACAAGATACAGTGTACGACTAGTTGTGGATTCAATCCGCATTTAAGGGAATTAAATATTGTATATTTTCTTCTCAGAGTCTTAACACAACGTTTTCAGGTAATCTTTCTCTTACACTACTACAACGCTGTGCCTTATTAATAGAAATAACTTGTACAATCCCACGCTTGTGCTCCTGTGCTATGACTGGCCTTGTGAAATGATCATAATATTCAAAATAATTACTCACAATTAAAAAAAAAAACAAAATTTAGCAAATAATTAAACAAGAAAAAACCATACGTATAATGAATAAATTTCACATTATGTAGTAAAAACGACGTGACTAGTGTCAAAGAGGGCAGAGCGGGTAGGGGACTGGCGCGGCGCCAACATTGCACTTCCGCCCGTTTCTTACCGACTCAGCCTTTAGAATTGTACGCGATAAATACTGTGATTGTGTATATAAATTATTAATATGGTATATCGCTTTATTATTGTGGAACATGAAAGTGCACTGGTTTTGTGAATAATTTTACTTGAAATAGAACGCAAATTAAGCTTGTATCTTATTTACTTCATTGTGTAAAAACTTGTGCCACTCAATACGTAATGTTATTTAATGAAAATAAGTTGGGAAGTGGGGAAGTGTATGTAGAAAGGTGTATGCTAAGCTTACTATTTTATAAATAATTATATTTTGGGTACAGCATTTCTACCAATAAATATTTTTTTTTTAAATTAAGTAGCTATGTAGATACATATAAGTATTAATTGTATTCAAAGTTAAACTCAAAATCAATATTGAAATTTTACATCATCACAACTATACTTTAATAGAAATATTGTTCAGAGTGGTTACACAAAGAAATAAACACAATATGCAAAACGTAAATACATAGTACAAGAAGCTACGTTGTACCGACACTATCAATAACGTTAGTTTTTTCTGCTGCCACGGACCTGCCTACGGTAGGATCAATAAGCTCAAAGACAAATGTGTCGCGAATAGGTGCTAGTAACGAATGTCCCGCTAAAACAATTTCGTTTCCAAACAGCTACAAAAGTGGGGGCAGGTAAATCGACGTTCTTTTATTTACTCGATGTGCTTCTAAGTGGAACTCCTGGCGCGCCGCCAGCGACCAACGCCACGGGTTTATACAAGTAGGAGGCAGTTGGCGTTACACCTACACTTTGGTAATGCTTTGTCGATCATTCCGAAACAAATGTTTAGACAATGATCGATTTTTAAACTAAGTTTGATTTCCCTTGACGCTGCAAAACTTTTTCAAGCTTTATTTATTTAAAAGCTTCAATTTTATTTGTTTAAATTTAGTATGGATTTGCATTGTGTTTGACTGTAAACAGTTTGGGGTTCTATTGTCACTCGTGGAAAGACATATTTAATATCACCCTATCCTCGCTTTAATAATAGGGCAAATGGAAATTCTAATATCACCATCACTATGTTTTTAAAATTCGACAGAAAGTAGTGAACGGTATGTCTTGACACAAAGTTTTCTCTTCCTGGTAGGCAGTGCCTATCCAGAGAAACAGCAAAAAAAATAAAAATATTTTATTATGAAAATGTTACTGACCAAATCAACAAACAATGTTTAAATGTTTAATAATAAACATCTTCTTTAAAGTTTATTTAGTGATAATTAAATGGATAGATACCCTTAAATATATTTTTGAGACTGATTTATTATTTGAACTAAAATAGTTCGGCGCCGTACTGACACCTCACTGTGTTAAGGCGCCTCCCATAAATCACTGGTCGTTTGAGCTGGCGCCGAAAACTGTAGAACAGGTGCCGACACACGAAGACTTATGAGTACATCGTAAAAATTCACATTTTTAAACTCAGTCTCCAATGATTCATAAGAATATCGTATTATATTGAACCTAATGAGACATTTTTATATATTTGTGATTTCTTACGATAACGTTTTTTTTATTTTTGATTTTATTATTATATAACTGTCAAATATATACTTAACTTTTGTTTCTCAAGAATTTATGACATTATTAAAAAAATTGGAGCGGAAATTAGATAACGGAGAAACTTTACAATAGTGTTTCATCTGCCTATCTTTCTATAAACTTAAAGCGTAAATAAAATTAAATAACGCCTTAAAATTAGGTGCACGCTGTATCCTGCACATGGCAGGGTAAGCAGAAGGAATTTGGGAATCTAGCGCGAAAGTCGAAGCCGCATTTTGAATTGTTACAACAGCGGAGAAATGAAAACATTTTTTTTATATTTTAATGCTCTATTCGCGACAAGTTGTAGGATCGATATCCTCGAGTGGATAACCTACAACCTACAACCTGTCGCTTACAGTGACCCACTTGGGCGCTTGCGCTAAGCGGGCCCCAAAAGTTATAGCCCAATATTTTTAATAATTAAATATTTTTTTACTTTACAGGTAAGCTGGAACTGACGCGAGTAAGGTAACACACGAAAGCCATTAACCTTAAAAATGGCCAAAGTTTATAAAGTCGACTCAATTTCAAACGGAGGGCTGAAATATGAAAGACTTGGAGTCGGCCGGTGTTTACTTAATGCGCTTCACGCGGAATTTCGTTCCGCCTCGTCATTATCATAATTCTTGAGTGTGACTTTTATGAAACAGTAACTGCCGAACATGTTTACAGATTACAGATGTGACATGTACGTATGTATGTTTATGTTCAATTAGAACATTTTAATAAAATATAATATATAGATATACTGAAAATTATTAGCATTTTTTAGAAATCTTATAAAATTTTAAACATAGCGTGATACAAGTCGGCGCCTTTTAGTTTCCGATCAAGCACTCTGATACCATTAAGTTTCTCTCGGATTGTTATACACATGCTAATAATTTATTTACGCTGTTAGTAATTTTGTGGGGATTATTAAATTATTGTCAGCTATCGAAAAATAATCGCTTTGAATAAGTTCAATTCATATGATAAGTCATATGACAATAGATAATGATACGTATTAAATAATTACATACTTACCGTATAGCGTTTATATACATACATATATCGTGATGGGTTTTGAGAGCCAGAAGTGTTTCACAATCATGTTTAAACATATAATAATATGTTGTCTTCAACAAAATAGTATGTAATCGACTTTGATATGACTTGCAGTGATGGCCGTGAATTTTAATGATGTTACAACATATTGTTAACTTCCATTTTTTTCATTACCGTTAAGTGCTCCTCTTCACTCCCCAAGCACCTTACCTGGCATAATGTACCATTTGGCTCTACTTAGTTCTCATTAGAACACTAGTTCTTCACTTTCCGATGAATTTTTGAGGCTTTCTTTGAGTTGATTGACAGAACTTAACGCCCCTTTACAAGAGCTAAGGAATAAAAATATTAAATATTTCATTACCCATGAGATATTGTTTTTCTATTTGCGAGATGTATTATCCAAATTCAACCTTTACATAGGGAGTAATATTTTTGACTTCTATCAAGTAATATTTCTAACTTCTATCAAGTGCAAAATGTTTCTTAAGGCAAATGAAGGATAGAAAAAATATATATTTCCTTTTTCATATGTACTCTAGTGGAAACAATAGAACTACAGTAGTAACAATAGGTGGTATTGTGCATACGAGTACTTGTATACGTGTTCTCAAGCGATAACTAACACGTGATATTAATAGGGGTTGTTTTCCACTATTCTTTTTTAGCTTCACGCTGCTTTCCCTTCCCGCTGAAACCAGCACACGGCAGAGTAGGCAGAGACACTTCAAAATTTTAAGATATCTTAACGTAGAGTTAACTGTTTTTATATCCGCCCAATTTCAGTTACCGAATAGTAGAGAAACAAAAAAAAAAATAATTTCCTCGAGAAGGAATTCGAGAAGAAAATTGAACCACTAGCAATCACGTTGATGCCGCAAGCTTGTGCCCTGCGTCTGGCTGTACAACCAAAATTATTTGTTTAGACATAAAAATTATATTACTTCAGTGAATATTCACATAAGAGTGTATGTAGCGTATCGTAAGTGCGACATTACACAGTGTTGTGCCCAGTTGTAAAACTATATATTTAATTTCAATCAGTCCAAATGGAGGTCTGTTAAATAAGAAAAATAAAAGAAGTTTGATTATTTTATTTAATTCTACATATTGCAGAGCGCCTACTTTGAAGGGTATTTATAAAATAATATCTTATATAAAATGATGGTACACCTAAACCACTACAATATAACATTTAATATTATTTATATGACTTAACGCACTATCTCTACCTGAGTGTTGATAGTCACAAAGAGCAAAGCACTGTCATTACCTCTGTCGGGTGCAAGTATTTCACCTGATCATCTCATTTTCTTTCTTAAATAAAAAAGTTATAATCTCACTGATTTTAATATTTCAAGTCGGTTTAACACAAAATACGTAGTTTCAAATAAAATAATAAATAAAATCTCAACGTTATTCCCCCGAATTCGCTTTACGCGTCAGCCATTTAATCGCTGTATCAAATAAAATAACCATTCTGAGTTATGTAGGACTTACAATGATCGTCGCGGTTGCCGGGTGAGATGAAAGGACGAAATTTTTCTGCGGCAAGCCTATCTCTTATAAGGTTTGCGCACACCACTCTAAAAGCTCTAAGATATACCAAAAAGTGGAGCTAGTGTTTTTATTTTGGTTCACCTTGGAAACCTAGTTTGGACATACTAGTACCGTTAAGATATTATAGTTTCATAATTTCACCGAAAATGGGGCCTTGTATGTATGGGCCAATATAAAATATTTCATTTCCTCGAGAAGTGTACAGAAAAACAATCGTATTTTATACATTTTACATAAAATATAGACGTATTTTATGAGACTATTCAACTTATTCTTATTATAAATTATAAATATTTTTCATTTAGAAATCCTTTTCATTTTATATAAGTTGAAATCTGTCTCCTCTCCTACTATATAGAGAAACAGCGTAAAGCTGACAAGAAGTGTTGTTTTTTTCAAAAAAAATACGTATTTTAGTTATAAGCTCTGGTGTGCGTGAGAAGCTTTACGACAGTGTAGAAGTGGGGTGGCAAAGTGGTCGCTCCAACTTTACATATACCCCGCATTTTATCTGCGAAACTGAAAATTCGCTTTATCCGCTGTGTTTGGGAAGTAAAAGTTGGCTTGTGCTTACAGAATTGACGTGACAACGAGTTACGTTTAGTACAGGAGTAACTTTGCTGCTAATTTTTGATTTTTGTTCGTATAATAATGTGTGTGACCTGTTTGTGGGTTCTTCTTTATGTAGCTTTAGGTTTTGTTATTCAATTTATAATTTTATATATTTGTAAAAGCAAAGCGCGGCGTTAAGTTTCACCACTTAACATCTTCAAGCTCCGCGAAAAGTGCGCAACAGAAGAGCAAATCTTAATCAGATCAGAGTTTCGTATATTACTTACTGTACTTAGATCCGAAGTTTCCTCTGCCATGTGCAGGATATACAGTGGAGAAAAAAAAAAGATATTTCAAGCTCTTTCCCGAAAAAATGTTTGGTGTTGGAATTTAATGTCGTGATTTCTTTTTTGATTATGATTCATCATATTTCTGAGTGGTGATAGAACTAATTAGTGGTACTATCACGACTATGATCTTAAATAAAATATTAGAAAAAATATAACAGGTGACTTCACACCTTCGGAACAAAGTAAGTAATACGTTAACGGTAAACGTATACTTCACAATAACTTGGGAAACTATTGAGATATTCCATTTGGTACCCCAACTCCCGCTAAATATAAGACATTGCGTGTTAATTGGCGAAACTTAACGTCGCGATTGGTCTTGTTACTAGAGGAAAGAAATTAAAATATTAAATGTATGAAGATTGGAGCCACTTTCTATCACGTTTACAATAGTACGCATGTGCCCCTGTGACACGACCCACCAACAGCACAGCAAGTATAATAATTATAATACAATTATTAACATTTGTAATTTACAACAAAAGCATTTTTAGTCTAATTTTGCTTTTCAAAATTTTAATGAAAATATTATAACATTTTAAGCTTATATCAGCTTTATTAAGCTTTCAACGTTTACACTTAAGAGAAAATGGTTTTATGTATGTATGTAGAGTTAACGCTCATTCTAAGTCGCAGTAGAGCACTTACGTAGCGACGCGTCACGCAGAACTCTATTATCATAATCTCTGTGAAATTCAATTATATTTGTAAGCAACATTGCACTTTATCCTGATCTTATTTAACTTTGGATAACATCTTTGGAAATAATATTAACATAACTAATGTACTATTTTAAGTTAGTATTATATTGTTTATATAATTATTGTTAAAGGTTTATACTCACAACCGTCGTGGCACAATTTCACAGCGTACGACTATGAAAGCCAAGGTTATGGGTTCAATTCTCACTCAAGGAATTATGTCTCGAAGATGTCTCTATGACACACTAGTACTGAGACACTTGTGCTATGTGAGAAATAGTGTAAGTGTAAAGTTGCTTTAAGTCTTTACTTTAAGCAACTTTCCACACTGTTCACCACATAGCAGACTATAAAATTTTCATTTGCTATAGAAATCTGTTTCCGTTGCTGAAAGCTGCTGGTTTTATTGCGTATTTGACGATAAAAATCAGATAAATGTACAAAAATTTAAATATGACAAAATTCGAATCTGAACTCTTTGAGCGGTTTTAAAATTTTTCGTGCTGCGTACACATTTGAAGACACTTCGTAAGAAATAATATTAACGTTCGGTTTTCGGTTTTAAGAAACGTGGGTTCCTGCCACGTTCACATGTTTAAACTCTTTTAAATTTAAATTAAGTATTTTTTCCTAAGTTTGGAATAACACTAGAAAAATAGTAAAAATAATATTTCACTTTATATTTTATGTAAACCTCCGCTTTGTCAAAGTTGACATAGCATTTACTACTTTACCAGAACAATGACCATAACTATTCCAATTAAGCCAAAAAAAAAAGAGAGAAATCTCAAAATTCATGCAAAAAATGCGCTGACATAAATAATTACACGAACAAAGTGAACAAAAGCTTTTAGAATTTACGACAGCTCCACAGTCTTGGGGCGAAATGGCAAATAAAGGATTAACGGTCGGCATTATTAAAAGGCGAGTTTAAAACGTGCCGATGCCTCGATCTGCCCCGTGATAGTCAAATTAATCATGTTGACTTGCTATTTGACCCTGGGGCAGATAACTTTTACTGTGCGTAGTATCGTAAAAAATATATACAGCACCGTCCAGTGAGGTAAAACTCGGCGAATTTAAATTATTTAAACACGAAACCATCATAAAAATACTTACAACAAGATTTTTGTCACTAAAAAATGTGGGACGCGAGTTATTTGCAAAAATATCTCGTTTAAACGTCCTTTTTTGCTTAACATCAAAAAAGGGGCCTAACAGAGTAATTTTGTATAAATTATTACAATTTTTGTTGAATATTATCTATTTATCATCAAATTCTTAAACTATCTTAATATTTTTGTATCTTTATTAATAAACTAGCTGTTATGCCGACCTGACGGAATTAATATGGTCATTTCATTGCTCTGGTAACGAGGTTACCCTCCCGTGTCTGGGATTCAGCGTGAAGTTATAATAAAAACATATTTAGTACCCGAGGCAACTCAAATCGCTTGAAAACATTCTAGTGGGTAACACAGAAACGGTTAAGATTTTGTAGCCGTGTAGCACAATCTTTCTCGAAGAGTGGACTATATTTAGTCATTTGAATTCGAACTAGTGCTTCCTAAGATTAGTTTTTGACAAAAATCCTGTATAATTTCTTATAAGTATATATTATGAAAACTAAAATTAAAATTTAACAAAGCACTAATTAATATGCGCGTATGGCAGAGTACGTAGAGGAAACTTAGGAACTTAGTGCTCAGACACTCCGTTCCGTTCCTTATTTTCCGCCGAATACGAGGCATTGCGTGTTGAGGCATTGTGAGTGGTAGAGCTCAACTCCGCGTTAGTATAGATTACAGAAATAAGCTCAATTCAAACAAAGCGCTGAATCAAATCGTTCTAATATTTTCTGTCTCCACCTCATTATGTAACAAAAACAATCGCCGCCGTAAAATATAACGGCGTCGGGGCGGGTCGCGATTAACATGGTAATTATTTACCGCCCGAACCATTTGTCAGAGCAAAAACTGGGGAATGTATGAGGCACGACATCACTGCTGTTCTTTTATAATATTTGTGCTATGACATATTTGATATGTAAGGATGTTTTATTTTTATTATTAGAAGCATTATCATAGAACGCATCAAGAAACAGGCAGATGTTTGAAAATTCATTGGTTGTGTTTCTGCAGCTTGGAGAAACAAAATCAATGAATTTTCAAACATCTGTTTGTTTCTTAATGCGCCCTGGAGCTAAAAAAATTGTATTATATAATTATATTTTAAAATTCTAAAAATTCTTATTTTTAAAATTATATAATACTAAAAATTCTATAAAATAAATTCTGTCTCACAGCTCTTGTACCTTTTCTTCCTTTTACTCATAGTCAGCTTCACGCTATATTCCGCACATGGCAGGGTAGGCAGAGGGAACTTGGGAACCCAGTGTTAAGACACTCCGTTCCCCACTTTCTGACGAATTCGAGGCATTGCGTTTTGAGTGGTGGAACTCAACGCCGCGTTTAGCCTTGTATCAGAGGGAAGAAGTGAAATACTTAAATCGAAAATATTAAATATTTCATTTCCTCGAGTGAGGATTGAACCCACAACCTGTCGGTTACAGTCATACGCTTGTGCCGCTGCACTACGACAGGCCTCGTTCCTTCCTTTTATTTTTTTATAAACTTATAATCTTATAACATTTAGTAATAATCTTACAACATTATAACAACACATCTTTTTTCTTAAAATCAGTGCATTGATTCAAATTGTTCTCCAAGAAAAGGAATAAAACCGTCACATTTATTATGTATATATCTAAATAGAAATACTTTAGATTCAAAACGATATTTTAAGTGCTTAAAGTTGTCTTCAGAAAATGTCACACCCTTGTAGTCTACCTCTGTAGTTCAGACCTATCTCAATTTAGAAGAAGGAAAACTATTCCCTTTACGAATAATATGACACGTGGTATTAGAAAGCTTTGTTAAAGTATACCTATATTTATGTTCATATCAGTAATAAAATATAGCTTTGTAGTGCAATGGTAAAAAATATCATTTTTTTTAGTGTCACGCTGTATTCCGCAAATAGCAGGGTAGGCAATCTAGTGTTAGGACACTTTGTTCCATTTCCCTTTTTCTCACGATTTCTAGGCATTGCGTTTTGAGAAATGGAATTCAAATACACAACTTTTGCACTTGAAAACCTTAAAAGTTACTGACTGAAGGAAATCTAAGAAATCTTTGTTAAGATAAGTTTACCATTGTCAATAACCTTCTAAATTCTAATATTTGTTCCTAAATGCAATAAAAGTAAATATACATATTTGTTATCATTTTAAATATGATATAGAGCTCGAATCCCATCGAATCCATTTTCCGGTGGACGCGTCCTCTTCCTACTTTTACAATTTGAACCTTGGAAAATCACCACCTCGGGCACTTGGCAGTATCAAAAACGTTCTAAATGAAATCACACAATTTTAGAATTTAAATAAAAATATGAATAACATACGATCGAGGTATCTATTTTCAATCTACAAACAGACACTTCAGTTTTATGTTGCGTATATTGTACTCGTATAGAGTACAGATGGTGTTTCGTTCGATTTCCTATTATTTCCTTTTTATATTGATATCGTTTCGTTTTGTCCCGCCCGTCTTTACATATACGGCAAATATATTTGTTTTGCCTGAGCATAAAGAGCTATAAAAAATAGAGTAGTATTTATATGACTACATGGAGCGGCTCTACATATATAATATACGTTTCCCCATTTCCCCTCGTCAGCGAAGGTCATTAATTCTCGTTTCTCACTCTGATTCCAATCTCGGTGGGTTTTTGCGACACTGAGCAATTACGGCTCACGTGAAAACTGTGCCGGATACGTTCAGCTGTGACTTATTCGCTTACTTCACATGTGGTATGCTGCTGTGCTTAAGATAATATATTTTTAATTTATGGTAAAGACAAGACAAACGAGCGTACAGGTCAACTGATGGTGAGTGATCACCGTCGCCCACGACCCTGTGTGACAACAGGTGCGTTGCCGGCCTTTGAGGTGGAATTAGATGCATTTTTTGAAGGTCTCATGTCGTATCGACCTGGCAACACTGCCGCAGGCAGGCTTTTCCACAGATTCGTGGCGCGCGAAAGAAAATTAATATGATACCGCACAGTAGTGGAGTGTCGCGTGTCCAAATGATGATACTTTAGTTTGTGACGTACTGTACCGTCAGAGAATTCGGCGGCATGTACCAAGTCAAAAAGTTCTCCATAACTCTCCCCGTGATAAATGTGAAAGAGAACGTACAATGAGGATACGTCTCTACGCAAAGCCAAAGTATCAAGCCCCTCACAGACCAGACCAAAGGTGCTATGAGCACAGTACTCTATATGGAGCCGGACCTGGGCCCTATAAAGGACCAAACGATGTTTAGACGTGAAGTAGTTTCTTCGAGGCCAACTTGGCCTTGATTCCAAATGATCACGACATACAACCAACATACTGATGCTGCGCGCGGCTTTAAGAGGAGTGTTCTCGAAAACTTGTGATACGACAAATGGATTTTTTAGTGGATAACGCGCAGACTTGTGTATTCTGGAGGTAATACTTTACGAGGTTCTTAGCAAAAACAGTGGCAAAAAGTAAATAAATCATTTATGGATCTGAGTATACGTTTTATATAAATGATAAAAATGTATTTAATTAAGGTAATTTGAATTTCATGCAGGATAATCACTATTGTATAAAACAATGAAACTGTAACTATTCAATATTGAAAAGAGCAACTGTTGAGTTTCTTGCCGGCTCTTCTCAGCAGAACCACATTCCGAGCCGGTGGTAATTTTATGTTTGTGACAATTCAAAAGTGCTTGCTAAAGCCTATTAGAATAAAGAATATTTTGAAAAAAAAAAAAAAAGGAATAGTTGAATACAAAAATCTTTACTACCGATTTACTAAATTTAATGTCTCAGGCTTGAGACAAAATACCATAGTAAACTCAGCGGGAGTTTTGTTATTCGCTTTTAGCTAGTAGCAAATGTCCCTAAAATATTTCTATTTCTTAATTATTTCGGCTGACACAAACATTTTAATCCAAATTTGTTATACGAATTTCAATATACACATTTTCTTAATTTTCTATTTTACGTTGAATTTATATATAACCCGTATCATTAAAATATAATATTTCATTAATAACATTTATAAGCATGATATTTTATTGGGCTTCCCAACGTTAACTTGAAACAAAAAATATCTGTTAGGATATTCAATACAAAATAAGTTACATTTTTACTATTTTTAAATTTCTTAGTTCCAAACTTTTTTATACGCTACGCGCTTAGTATAAGTTACGTTTCTTAATAAAATGAAATATACTGTAAAGCCGGCTATCCTGCTTCAACAACACAGCATATGACTGTAAACGCGACTGTAAAGGGTTCTATACCCATTTGCAAAAGTGAATTATTTATTTTTTTTATTTAGCTTTATGAACAGTACAAATTGCGGCGTTGAGCACCGCTATTTAATATGCATCTAAACAGCCGGGCGACGCATGTGCATCGGAGTATCTTAACACTAGGTTATGCAGGCATGAGGCTTTCCTACAATATATGTATAACCATATTTATCCAAATTTGTTTAGTACTTAATAGGAGACCTTTCAAGGTGCAGGTGCACATGCGTGTGACTGTAAATGCAACATACTGTAGGCTCGATTCCTACTTGGAATAGAGAAATATTTAATATTATTCGCTCTGGTAACAAGGCTAAGTGCGCCATTGAGTTCTACCACTCAACATACAATGTTTCCAAAATTCGGTGGAAAATGAAAAGTTTCTTCTGCTATGACATGGACCATTTACAGAATACAATGTGAAGCTGATACATAAAAATTAACAAAAACATTATGGCCAAATTTTGAGAATAAGTTTCCCAAAAAATATTTTCGTTCCGTTGGGTATTTTCAAAAGTTTCTTTATAAAACCTCCACGCGTCCGCCCTCCGTGACAAATACACCGCACGTCAGACGACGAGCTTCAAAATATAATTAAAAAAATATATATTTCTTGCAAAAACTCTGTCAAGCACTAATGAGCTTCATCTTTCCACGGTTTCACTCCCTTTCCTTATTTATTATATTTTGCTTAAAACGTTAGCTAACATTTTAAGAAAGTGCTAAATAAATATATGCTATATATATATTTTAATTTAAGGACTTTATAATTTATTATATTATAATGTAAACTTTTCATTTAAAATAATTTTACATAAGTGTTTTAACTTGAATTTCCCTCCGCCCTACACTCACTACACAAAAATTCCACAGATATTATCTCGACTCTAGGTTCCAAAGTTTCCTCTGCCTACCCTACCACGTGCAGGTGATTGTAAAAAAATAAAATATATTTATTCGAGATTCCTTTTGAGAAAGTAAAAAAACTAATAGCAGTCGTGGGACTGCCGATAGAAGTGAAAGTGGAACTATTAAGTTGAGAGTAATTAAAACTATATGCAAAACTTATATGATTTTTTTGTTTCATTTATTAGTTACATATGATGGGTTAAACAAATCATGAACAAAATATAAATACAAAGTGGTTGAAAAAATAATTAATATACAATTATCTTAATTATACATAGTATTTATATTTACACGAATTTCAATGAATTCAAGTTTGAACATTATTTTCATTATTTACATCATTGTCATCATTAATTTCGACAATACTTAGATTATCTGTTCGTTCAATCATTTCATTGTATCCTAAAAAAGATACAATAGGTACTGCTACTATAACGTATTGGTGACGTGACTCACAAAATTATACTTATCCAAAAAGCGTCCAACGCGCACATAATACAGTCAGAAATAGTCGATGTATTAGTGTATACGTGTACACAGGCTATATTAGTGTATACGTGTACTACTGCGCATGCGCTAGTCGCACGCCTGCTATTATCATTAGCATGTCGGTGACGCGAACCGAGGATTTTACCCTCTACCAAAACGCTCAACGCGCCTAAAGAAGTTTTCACTTCAAAAACTAGAATTCATATTTTAAAGTCAAAAAGCCGCGGGCGACGCCTAGTCATTTATGAATGGTTCATAAACATTACTAATATTAAAGAGATATGAACAAATGGCACTGAGCAATCATCATCTGTACACATTTAGGTACAGTTTATCACAGCAAAGTGGTAAATGTCTCTCATAATACGTACATCGCGATCTACAAGACGTGTAACGTTATTAACAAATCATTCATCCGAATCTCACCTCTAAAGTGTAACATTTAGGCCTATAGCCACATATCTTATGATCTATATATCTCTATACGTACATATATATATACATATATAAAATTGAAGATAATCAGACTGTGATTTCTAAAATAACCGTGTCTTTTAATACATATTCAAAATCAAACTTTTAAAATTTGTGTCTATCTTGTTGTTTGATGTAATCGGAACAGCTGAGCCGAAATTTTTATGGGACTCTCATTGGTAGATGGAGTAGAGATGTCGTATGAACCGGTATTCGGGATCTACGGCATAATTATAACGTTTATTCTTTTAAACACAGCGTCTTATGGATTTTCTTGAAATAAATATTCACAAACTTCAAGCCGCGCGGGCACTTTTAGTATGTAATAAAAAAATATGCGTGTGTATACCAAAGGCATTTATTTCAAGGTGACATAAAGGCACGGGTCATCCTCACCGGTCATTCACTCTAATATTACTGTAAGATACGTTCAGTAACGACGCCGTTTCCTTGATACTTTCTCTAGTTTATTTGTGATGTCACATATTGCTTTAGTGTAGTTAACTGGGATGATTGTTTGGTTTCATTGTCACAGCCACGACAGGTGTAATGTGGCAAAATTATAGAGAAACTGAGTAGCTCTATATTTTTACTAATACTATATAAGATTTGTTTGGTTGGAAGCGCTGATCTCCAAAACTGCAGGTTCATACTGATGCATTATTTTCTCATTATTTTGCATAGCCTGTGGATCGAAGAAGAGCATAATATATTTTTGTATTAAAGACACCAATAGTTGCGACATGAACCACTTCAGCTGTGGCTCTACAATCAGAGCAATAAATTATTTTCATTAACTCTCTCAGACACCCTCTGCCGAACCCGCTATATGCGATGAAAAGACCGAAGCTGAAGTGAAAGTAACATTCGTCATTATAAAATTATTGTGTACAAAAATAGAAAACATCAAAGCCCAAACCTAGTGCATAGTTCATACAAAGTCGTATATTCATACCGGCAAATACATATTTTGTTAATTGAATTCTGTCGATGCGCAAATTGCACATTGTTATTCCTTGATTAACTCATGTGTACATTCATATTTGTTTCGCACTCACTTCACATGATAGGCTCGTTAGCGTTATTTTTGAAAATACGCTTTCTTTTTAATGTTATACATATATATACAAAATATTTATTGTAAGTTTTGTATGTTTGTATGTCTTTAAACCGACTGCGCGATACAAAGGAAGATAACGTATTTATCAATATAGTTATATATGTATGTGTTCCTATGTAATAGAAAATTATTGTTTTGTTCCTTTTATGATTTTTAATTTTCTAATGGTTGGATGGTTTTTTCAACAATATATTATTTTCTACATTTGTTTACACATTTATTGTTATATATATTTTCGTATATCTTTAGTATTTCGTTAGTATATACTAATCACGCCGGGATAATAGCAGATATCCCGGTGTTAGTGGACTGTGAATACGGGTTCAAACCATCACCATATAAATAATTTTTGGAGCTAATTAGTTGTAACAAAAAAGAATGAAAAAAAAAATAAAAATATTTACACGAATTTCAATGAATTCAAGTTTGAACATTATTTTCATTATTTACAACATTGTCATCATTAATTTCGACAATACTTAGATTATCTGTTCGTTCAATCATTTCATTGTATTCTAAAAAAGATACAATAGGTACTGCTACTATAACGTATTGGTGACGTGACTCACAAAATTATACTTATCCAAAAAGCGTCCAACGCGCACATAATACAGTCAGAAATAGTCGATGTAATAGTGTATACGTGTACACAGGCTATATTAGTGTATACGTGTACTACTACGCATGCGCTAGTCGCACGCCTGCTATTATCATTAGCATGTCGGTGACGCGAACCGAGGATTTTATCCTCTAACAAAACGCTCAACGCGACTAAAGAAGTTTTCACTTCAAAAACCAAACTGTATAAAATTTTAAATAAAAAACAATCTAATAGGTATTTCATTATTCTTTTACTAATAAAATTTTCAATGTAATTAAGTTTATCAGTTGATCTCAGCTACACGGTACTTGGGTTATAAATTTTATATCATTGCGTGTAGAGGGACAGATCTTAACTCTACGCTTTATTTATCATAGGGAACAAATACTTCATATATAGTAAAGTAGGCAAAAGTAACATTAAAAATTCAAACAGTATTTATTTCCATCCATGTTATTAAATATTTAATGTTTCATTTCTTCGCTCTGGTAATAAGGCAAAACGCGGCGTTGAGTTCCGCCACTGAACACGCAATGCCTCAAATTCGGCGGAAAGTGGGAACGGAAATGAAACGGAGTGTCTTAACACTAGATTCCCGGGTTCCCTCTGACCCTGCCTCGTGCAGGATACAGCGTGAAGCTGTTATTTATACGTGTCTACGCTACGCCTCGCTAGGATAAGTTTGTAAATTAATATTCAATATTTTTTGTTTTTATTAATATTTAAAAATGTTTATATTTTCTTTATAAATATTTTACTGCTTATAACTTTCAACAAAAAGGGTTTTTTGTGACTGAGTTTCAAAGTAAATTTAATTAAAAGACTGCAAACTTACAAAAAGTGCGAGTCGTATTTCATTTTCGGTAATAAAAGTAAGGCTTAAATATTAATATATATTTTATAAATATAAGAAAAAAAAATATATAAGTATAATAAACATCAAGGACTTGTTAGAACATATTATTAGTTCGGCGAATTAATCTGTGCAAACATTGTTTATATAGTTAAACAACACTTTGTTTTCCACATTCCGTCCAAAATAGAGATATTGTACTCTTATGTTAGGACGCGGAAGTCAACGCTGCGTTTAGTAGTACGAGGGCAAATCCGTTAGCCACGTGCATATGTATGTCCTTACAACAAACATTTTAATAATTTTTCATGATTATTGAAACCACGAAGAAAAACAAAAGGAGATAGAATAAAGCTCAAGTTAATAAATAAGTTTAAGTTTCCAAGCAAAAGCTACCGCTGCAACAGAAGCACATTTAGCTCTCATATTATTATATAAGTCACATTTGAGAACATTCCCACTATATGAACAGCCACAAGTACAGGACCAAATCTAAATGAAACTACACAACGACTTTATTATGACTGTTTTAAGCTGACGCCGCGTTCTAACTGTGACAGCTGGAGCATTAAGCTATTCATGCTCTTAATTAATACTAAATTAAAATGAAACATAATTTTAAGTTGAATTTAATTATTATATAATAGAGCTCTCTCGTTGTTAAGACGTAATAGGGAAACATGAATGCAAGTGTAATACATTCGCGCAGAGTACAGCTGAAGTGACGGTTTTGTGCTGAGCTTTTGTTTTTACATTTCATAAGGAACTGGCTCCCGCAGTTGTGTATGATATATAACACATTTTCTGACTTAACTTGACCGCAGGTACATCGAAATATTAAACATTAAAGGAAAGATCATATTATATTCTTATTATCATCACAAATCTTGTACATTATGAGTCGTGCGAACCGCAAAATATATATTTTTTATAATTTTTAAATTTACCAGCTAAAAGTAGCGATATATCTAATTAGATCAAAAAGAAAATCAAAAGAAATCATCGTACAAAAATATTTTGTTACTACTATGACAAACTTAGTAGTTCATTGTGGGTTTCCCATATTAATAACTATCTGGTTGTACAATTATTTACTAATTTTCATACAAAAACACCTCAGATAATGTTAACGTAAGACCGCTTTTAATAGGCATCGTTTAATCAACTTTCACGTCATATAAATAAATTTTCGATTTAAATTCTATGACCTCCGCATGAAGCCTGTAAACCACAGCGATCATTCAACCTGGCACCGTTAAACGGTAGGTTCTATACACCAAGCGGCTACGGCGTAGCACTTTCGTAGCTATATCGTAGAACATAACGACCAACGAACTTGTAGCAATCTTCTTGAAACTAAACTTTTATCATTATTATCCTTATCTACATTTGTGATGGCTTTAAAGACCGGCTTTAAAACCTTATCTTGTTCATTATATAAATAAAATTATGAATTTTAGTGGTCGGGTACTAAGTGTCATACTACACGGTACTACACAGTTAGATATGTTTGACACGAGAAACTTGTAGGATCAAATTTTAAATATTTTAAACCGAGGCCGTGGGTTTGATTTTATTTACTTAGATAGACAATTTTGCATAGTCTCCGCTCGTGCAGGTCAATGTATGACAATAAAGTACAAATTTACACAACAACAATGTTTCGGGAATTGTATGCAATTGTCCTTGAGACTTGATCATTTTTAATCTTGATCGCTATATATCCGAGGAAGCTTAAATTTTTGAGCGACTGATAACATATATTAAAACAAATAATTAATTAGAATGAAAAATTAAATATTATAAAAATATTATTTTAAAATTGAGAATATCTCAGAGAAATCAAAAGTAAAGTATTGCTTTGAATATATTATTAGACACACGCTGTGACCTTAAAATAATTTAGAGGGTATTTTATCATTAAATTCCACAAACAAGTGATAATTCCAGTTTATATCAAGTTTCGGCAATGACTGTTTGCGAAAACGAAAGTTTTAATGAAAATAGCTAACGCTCGACAAGGAAACTTTATTGGAGTAGCATTTAAACAAACTACTAACGCGGGAGACAGATGTCCGCTGACCGCCAACATTTTGTCCTGCCGCTATTTAACACGTCAACTGCTGAAATTGTTAAATAATTACTATAATTAGGAAACCTATATGTTAATTTTTAAATGTATATATTAGGATAATGAGCTATTTGAAAATTGCTTTACACTTCACTTTATATAACTGTGTGAAACGTATAAGAATAAGTTTGAAGGCTATATAGTGGCCTAAAATCTAAATACAATGAAACTGTAAAAAGGGTCTCTTACCGTTACCTCTATCTATGTATTAAAAGCTAGCTCTACCGGTGGGTTTCCTCGCTTACCAAATGTAAATATCTAAAAACTGTGTCCTCCTCGAGGAAGGCTACTGGTCCATTTCTTTTGGGATTACTAATTATCATAATAATGAATTATAATTGGAAATAGTAAGGGAATGATCATAAATGCTCGCCAATGAAGTTGCGAGTCAATGAGATGCTAGTATTAAAAAGTAATACATTCATTACTAATGTGTATAAGATGTGGGTATTTTATGAAAAGGTAAAAAAATATTATTTCCAGTGCTAAAATAATTGTAGATTAAATATAAATAGCACATGCAATATATAAAAATATAAATCTCGATATTATATCCAATATATACTTACTATACCTGTCGTTTCTTCACAGTTTTCATTCAAGACCTATTTTTCTGGCGCACAAAGAACAAAAGCTTATTTAAGCTCTCTTTACGACTGGTCATTTCTTTACTCGATTTAGCGTATTAAATGAAATATTCTGGATAAGGTTTTTATTACAGTCGTAAACTTGGAACGAATTGTTGAATTTGTAACACACGTAGGTAAAGTGGATGTAATACGCAAACATTGAGTCACGGGCAATTACAGTCGGTAGATAAGGTAGAATTATATTTAAATGCTGTAAAGAAATATGATTATTCCTCACGGGTTCAAGTCTCAAACAATTTTAAATACATTTTTTTAATTTTTTTTGTTACACTTAAGAACAAAAGTTATAAGAATCAAAGAATCGATTCATATAATTTACAATTGCTATTTTTACAGTATGTTTCGAGATAACAATAATTAACTGAATGAAATACCAAAATCAAAGATTACCTTGTCGATAAATCGTTTTTTTTTTGTCATGCCGTTATACAATAATTATATTCTGACATGAAATTTAATATAGTAGTATAGGAACTCTTCATTATGAAAACGAGAATATATGCAAGAAGATTTGACTTTATTACTATTCATGTTCTTTACATTAAATTCCACGGCACTTTGGCGCATTGTTGTGCTTTGCGACATTGTATTGTATGTTAGATTTCCACTTTGATCATTTTTTGATGTTTCTTTAGTAATAGGATATAGCGCGGTATCAAGCCACCATTCTATATGAAATGCTTCAAAAAATGGGCGGTGCGCGGGGAACAGTGTGTCTTAGTGTGTATCTGCTTACTCTGCTACATACTGGACGAGAAAAATAGCATTAACATTATTGTAAGTAAAAGTCAAAGATATTAAAAGAAAGAAAACGAAGCGTAGAGTCGCGAAGGCGTGATTCCGCAAGTACGCCACGCGTCGACTTAATGCGTTTAAAGGCCATTTGATCACTGACACTTAGAATCCTTTTACATTCATGCAAATATTAAACATGCTTTAATTTTTTGTAATTCACATTGTATACTTAATATAGCACGGTAGGGGAAGGAACCTAGTGTATAAACAACCTTTAAGTACTTACCATCCGATTTTCAGGACATTTGGTCATATTTTATTTTTTATGTAATATATTACTTATTTTAAACGGGTCAAACGAGTCTTTAGTTTCATAGGAACCTAGTGTGAAGACACTCTGTTTCACTCCCGTTCGCCACTCGCCACCGAATTTTGAGACATTGCGTGTTGAGTGGCACAATTCAATGCGTTTTGCCTTATACCAGCGCAAAGAAATGAGAACATTAAATATTTAAATTAAAATTATAAAATATTTCATTTCCTCGAGTGGGAATCGAACCCACGACGCAGTAGTTATCTATGTGCACATACAAAACGATGTAAGACTAAAAGAACGGCACTTAGCGAGTTGTCGCAACTCTTTAATGTGTTTATAGGCAGAACCCCCGTGAACACTGCTTACTGTGGCCAGCAGTACTTACATGGTTACTTTGGTAAAATTTATTACTAATCGATATATTATTATTTATTAGATGTAACGGTAATGTCATGTTATGTTACTATACTTATAGTAGTGATTGCATAATAATATTCACTAGAAAAATTTAAAAATATCATTAAGCTCTGTCACTCAGAAAATGAGTCAAAAATCACGAAAAAGCTCACTGTTCTTATGTTTTGGTAAATAGAATATGTAATCGTCGTTTGCAACATTACTTGAGTGGACTTTAATAATAATTATAACAAAAACATACAAATCATCCCTCTATATATATATATTTGTATATATTTTTACAGTTTTAATATTTAATTAGTTTCAACTGTCAGAACTTTGAATTCCTATATAACTCGAAAATCGTAAAAAGTCATAAATTATTAAAAATATAATGCATACAAAGAAAAACTCGTGCACTTAAATCAAGATCAGTTATGAAAATATTCAAACCAATTACTTTCTTTTCTTTTTCTTAGCTTCACGCTGTATCCCGCACGAGGCAGGGTAGGCAGAGGGAACCCGGGAACCTAGTGTTAAGACACTCCGTCCCACTTCCGTTCCCCACTTTTCGTCGAATTTGAGGGATTGCGTGTTGAGTGGCGGAACTCAACGCCACGCTTTTCCTTATTACCAGAGCGAAGAAAATGAAACATTAAATATTTAAATAGAAAATATTAAATATTTCATTTCCTCGACTGGGAATCGAACCCAGAACCTGTCGGTTACAGTCACGCTCGTGCCGCTGCGCCACGACAGGTCTCTAACAATTACTGATTGGTAAATTATATTCAACTTCATATTATAATCAACACCTATTCTAAGGAAGCTACATCGCTGTAGATTTTCGCTCACAAGGATAAAATCTGTACATCATAGTTTATATGGAATTAGGTAAGTAGTGTTGTGCTATGTGCAGACTGTGCTGCCAGTGTAGCGCTGGGAACAAGCATGCCAGTGTACACGTGACGGTTGTACGTGAGAGGTTGTAGGTTTGATTGCCAGTATTTTAATTTCCTTGACTTGGTCATGAGGTAAAGCGCAAAGTTTATTTTCGCCATATAACACTCCACTTAATAACCCCAGAATACTGAGGTTAATACATTAACCAATAAGGTGTAAAATGACGAACAAAGGTGTATTAATTGATACAAAGTACCTTTACACTCTCTCTCACAGAGACAGTGAGACAGAGATTCCCAGCCCTCCTGCGGAATAAAACTTAAAACTTTAAAATATACAGAAATAAAACTGACGAAACAAGGTAGAGATGCTTAACACTAGAAATCTCTATTTATTCCGCATCATATAAGAAATATTTGGAAATTAATAAGAAAATTGTAAAGTAACCGCAACCAACAAATATTTGTTTGAACAAAGAAGCCTGTAAAGATATATAGGAGGCATTAAACGTATTTTTCACCCGACTGTGTATTCGAGCCTCGAGGCCTATCGTAGTAAGGACGTGAGCGCGAATATAAATACTGTATTTAGCTTTTCCTTTATAAAACACCTACTTCGCGTCCGATAAAAAGAGATAACGCTGCCATAAACATTTTTTCCACTTTAACGTATCTTTTAAACACATTTCTATTGATTTATATAATGTTTTAGTTTTACGCTGTATACAGTACAGCGTGTAGCATGTAGCAACAAAATAAAATATTTTAAGACTAAGTTATGTCTATGTCCATAGAAATGAAAGTATTCATTTTCTAGACATTGAGAGTTAAGTACCGGAAGTCAACGGCAACGTTCTCTTATAACCACAGAAACTCAAGAGAAATAATTTATTTCCTAGATATCAATATAAATATATAATGTCCACATATAGCTACATAGATACATCGTAGTAGGGTAATTGCGGACGGACGCGGGCGACGCGGCCCACATTCAATAAAGTTTTACGTAACCATGCGAACAAAGTTACGCGCCTCACGTGTTGGAATTCAGATGGAATAGAAAATGCATAGCATTATCTATCTCTATATAAATTTTATTAAAACGTGGTAGGCTTACCATATGTAAAAAGATACGATATTTACTTATCGTCTGTTTCTTATTAATTTTAAGATATATGTTTTTTAAATTCTATCAGCATCATCTGGCGCACGTTAACGCAACTTTAGTAGGTTCGATTCCTGATCGGGGGAATAATTAAGACATATTTAATTTATTTTATACCTACCTTTTTTAGATGATATTAAAATCCCATCACTGTTCAGATGCAACAGCCAAGCAATATCTCGAAAATCGGGCGGGAACTAAGGCATGGATTGCCTTAACACATATTCTGTTAAGCTGAATTTTTTTCTTTTCATATTTACGATGACATTTTAAATTCTTCATTTTTAATAGTACTGTGTGAGAACTCGAGGGTGACAGCGGGAGCGTGCGTGAGCATAAAAACACCCTGCTTAGGCCTAACGCTGCCTTAACTTAACCGTTTAAGTCAAAAGGACGTTAAATATGTATTATGGAGTCCTTTTTCTTTATTTTTTTTAACATGCAACGTTCTGTTTTTGTTAAATAAGCAGTCTGGGCTGAGAGAAATTAATATTTTAATTATTTCTATATTTCTGGTCTGGTAGATTAAGCGCGACGTAAAGTACTCTCACTCAATAGTATCAAAAGCTGTGTGGAAGGTAATGAATATCTTAACATCAGATTGACCCGACAGATGAACTGACAGATGAACTGCCCGAACTGAAAATAATTACAGAAAGTATTGTGCAAAAGTGAAACGTTAAATTTAAAACATATTTTAGTCAGTAATGTTCTATCGCATCAGTTGTCCAAGCCAATATAGAAATTCATTTCTTTCTAACGTACCAAATGATTCCACCAAACGTGGATGCAGCCGACGACCTTCCGGGAATCCAATTAAAAACTCAATTAGCATTACAAACAGTGGCGTCGTCTGAGAGGCGATCGCGGAAACGTACACTATAATGCTCTTCGACAGAAAACTTTTGCAGAATGAAAGATATGTCCGAATTGAAAAATTCTACTTTGTACTTCTAATATGTGTTATAGTTTAGTTTTAAGTAAAATAACTTCTTTATTTCATCAGTGTGATCTGCAGCTTCTTCTTCTTTCTTTCTTCTTCTTCTTCTTCTTTGCAGTTTCTTGCACATTTGATATGGTATACAAAGGGAACCTACTGTTAAGACACTCCGTTTATAATTTTCGTATACATCATATTTTTATAATTTTCCCCGCTCACCCGTTGTTACTCGAAAAACTGAATTAAAGTTACAACTATCATTTTACAGTCTTTTAAAAAGAAGAGTGATGAATGTCTGAGAATAATCACACAGTTAAATAAAAAAGTTAAAAAAGTTTAAAAAATAATGAAATATACAGTACCTTTTTTTTCTTTACACTTCAAGCGGTGTCTCGCACATACCCAGAAGGAACCTGTTATCTTTGTTCCTATCGACTTTCCGCCGAATTTGATGTATTGTAGGTTCGAAGCGAAGCAAAACACCACGCTTTGCCAAGTTACCTCTTGAGTGCAAATCGAACCACAACCTGTCGGGTTAATAGTCGCACACTTGCACCGCTGCGCCACGACAGACATCACACTAAACTAGAAAAAACTACTACGTCTGCTCTGTACCACGATGAGATGAAGCAAAAAACTTCGAAGTGTCAGACTTTTAACTGCATATTAATTTTTTTGCCACATTTACTTCTTAGGTATAAGTATTTCAAACATTTTAATGAACTTATAAACTACTTGTTACAAACTTTAAAGAGCAATGCCGGTTTCAAGTTGAGAACAATCAAATTAACTTCTGCACTTTTGAACATAAACTTCGCTGCATGTTAACAAGAAATTTGTCAAGCAAATAATGTTACTTTTCATTTATTGAAAAAAATATATATGATTTTTGATTAAGATCTTTCGTAATAATAACACATTACAAATTAACTATTTCAACCGGATTAATAAAATTAGTCATATTTACAAGGGTAGGGACAATGTTCAAGACTATGGTAGTTGTAGGGGCATTAAGCTTATGAGTCACACTATGAAGCTCTTCGAGCGCATGATCGACATCTGGCTCCGCCAAGAGTGTACTATTTTTTAGTCTCAATATGGCTCTCAGCCAGGATCGGGTACCATGGATGTCATTTTTGTTCTCAGTACTTTTACGGCGGCATACACGGAAAAGAGGAGAGCTCTGTATAGGATTTTTAGATCTACAGAAGGCCTTTGACTGTATGATTTTGAGATCATTAGAGATTCCCGCGTATCACAATTCCGCTTCCATGGTTAGGTCTGCTTTTGGTGACTCCAAACCTTTCAAGTTTACAGTAGGGACTCACATCCAAAACTAGTCTCCGTGGTTAATGATATATGCCGATGACATGGCAGTCATAGACGATAATCGGCTGATGCTAAAGTGTAAAGTGAACCTCTGGAATGATACGCTTGAGAACGGCGGTCTTACACTTAATGTGTCAAAGACCGAGTACTTGGCTTGCGGGAGACCGAACTTGAGCATGTGATGGAACTATGGATAGTGCTCCTGTCCGGTCTCCCGCAATTCAAGTACTCGGTGTTATAGATTTACTCGGTCCTATATAGGTATTGAACCAACCATTACGTCGGAAAAGTTCAAGTACCTCGGATCCATGATGCATGAGTCTGGAGGCACCGATCACGATTTTAATGGCCGGAAAAGCGCTACCTGGACCAAATGGCGGGAGGTCATTGGTGTGGTCTGCATACATAAGCGTCGATCGACTACTTCTTTTATTGTACTCCTGGCAGCAAATTTGGCCAGTACTATTTCGGCACAATCAGGGGCTTCATGTAATGGAAGTAAAGATGCTAAAGTGGACGTGCGGCGTAAAGCAGGAACGCCTAAGGAAGCGCTGGTTGGATTTCGTGATGTAGGACATGAGAGCTACTGGTCTAACCACCGAGGACGTAAAAGACCGTGCAAAGTAAAGTAGGTTGAATAGGACGGCAGACCCTTTTTTTTTTTTTTGTGACGCTGGGAAATGCTTTTGACAGACCATCCGTGCGCAGAAATACGGACGGATGGTACTGTGGGACTCATCGAGATAAATTCCGATACTACCCACTAAAACCCAGCGGAAACATCACCACCTGAGTCGAGACGCCGCAGGATCGCTCGCGCATGCCACTACGACACCTCGGTGAAAGGCCCACATATTGCGAGCCACCATTGTAAGCAGTCATCTAAGGATGGCTCCGTCCCCTATCCCTCTCAACTTCAATAACTGAGTGCAGCAGGGCCTCTAAGGTAGGGGTAGTTGGAGATGCGTGTACTGCCTTCTCCTACCCCCTGTTCTCCGACGACGGAGTGGGTCGGCATTTTCTTGGGACTCTCGAACCCGCTCCGCGGCCTCTTTCAATGAGATGACAGATTCGGAGAAAGAGACCATGGCAGACCAGCACCTTTCACTTTCCAGCATGGCCCCCACCACACTGGATAGCGAGAGGTCTCTTCCTACTATAGTCATCAAGGCTTGTCGTTGTGAAGCCCAAGCAGGGCAATCAGCCAGAGTATGATGAGCTGAGTCAGAGGGGGCATCACACTCATGGCACGCTGGCGACAACTCACGACGTGCAATTTTGTGCAGGTATTTGCCAAAGCAACCATGCCCCGTCAGTACCTGCACCAGTCTAAACGTCAGAACCCCAAAGTCCCTGTTCACCCAGCGTTCTAGGTGAGGGCGAACCGCTTCCACCGTAGGAAGACCTGCCACCGGTGACTCCAGGTCCAACTTCCATCGTTGGATCAGGGCTTCGTCTGCTCTTCTCCTGACCCGCACGATATCTCCCGTCAATGGGTGTTCACCTCGCGACCGCTCACTTGAACGGAATGTGTGAACTTTAGCAAGTACTTCCGCCTGTAACTCCCAAGGCGGATCACCTGCCAGGGGAGTAGCCGCCGTCCAAGACACCGTACGGTAGCCCCGAATAGCTCTCACCGCTATGACCCGCTGTGCTTTTCGCAGTTGGGTCCTATTACGAGCGCTGAGAGAATCTGCCCATACAGGAGCACCATACAGTGCCATGGATCTCAACACGCCTACATACAGCCGTCGGCATGGAGAACTCGGCCCACCGATATTCGGGAGTAGCCTACCGAGGGCCCCGGCGGTGTTCACAAGCTTCGGTACAAGTTGAGCGAAGTGCGACGCAAAAAACAAACGACTATCCCGAGTCAGGTTCAGGTATTTCATCTGAGCCCGTACTTCCACCTCTTGCCCTTGAGTGCTAAGAGTGGCCCCACGGGGTGCCCCCTTGCGCGGGCCGTGGAACAAGAGAGCCTCCGTTTTGGGAGCGGATGCCCTTAGGCCTAGCGCTTCAATGCGAGTGACAACGCTTTGGATGTAGATTTCGGCTAAACGTGCCGCCTCATTGTAATTGGCTCCCCGGGTAATGACAAGAGTGTCATCGGCGTAACAAATAACGCATATCCCGAGGGGTAGGTGACAACGCAGGAGCCAATCATATCCGAGATTCCAAAGTATCGGGCCTAATACCGACCCTTGTGGAACCCCAGAACTAACTCTTTGACGATGCATTTGTCCGTCTCTCCCCGTCCATAAGACTACTCTTTCCTGGAAGTAATTATTCAATAGCCGCCGGAGATAGAAGGGCACACCATGGTAACGGAGTGCCTCTCGTAACGTCTCAAACGGCATGCTATTAAAGGCATTAACTACGTCTATTGACACAGCGAGAAGAACATCTCCGTCAGCAATTGCGGCCAACGCCCGAGTCTTCAGGGCGTTTAGGGCGTCGATGGTTGAACGACCGGCCCTGAAACCGAACTGGGCATCTGACAGACCCGGGCCTACCTCCTCCAGATGGTTAGTGAGACGAGCAGCGATGATCTTCTCCAATATCTTGCCCATGTCATTAAGCAGCACTATAGGCCTATACGCTGAAGGAGAGTCCAGAGGACGACCCTCCTTGCGCAATAAGCATAAGCTTCCTTCTTTCCAGATCTTCGGAAACTGTCCAGATGAAAGGCACTGGTCAAGCAATACCCGAAGATTATGGCTTAGGTACTCTAGGGCAAAGTAAAGTAGGTTGAATAGGACGGCAGACCCTGGCATAACACGCCGGAAGGAATGAATAATGCCAGGAAGAAGAAGAAGATTATTAATATATAGTTAAGCTAGTCATTGCCCGCTACTTTGTTTGCGCGAGATAGACATAAAATTAATAGTGTATTTTTTTTATACATTCGGAAGTTGGTTAAGTATTTCCAGAAATCTTATTTCTGTGGAATTATGTTGAGCAATATTACCTATATGGTAATATTGCTCAACATACAAACACGCCAAATTTCAGTGTCCTACGCCACATAGTAAGTATTGTTAGGCATAGTCACTAAGTAACAAAGGAATTTTATATATTTAGATTGTATTAACTTCAACAAGCACGCAGGCGTTGTACACTAAATACTAATAACAGTGTTAGTCGTCCCACAACCATCACAGCTTAAACCGAACAATGTGAACGCCAGAACATTTACTAAACCAATGCAAGACAATAGATATCTAAATAGTTTCGAAGTAAGCTGTACACAATCAATTCGGCGGAAACAATAGAGTCATAAAGTAGAGTATTGCAGTAAATTTCATAAGATTTACTCCGCACGCCTGTAATTCCTGTCCTCGTAACGGACCCTTCTGAACTATTCACATGTTTCAGTAGTATTTCAGTAGCACTTGGATCCTTGTTTCATATTAGTTCGTGTAATGCGCAGTGACAAACATTAAATAGTTTAATACTGCGTAAAGTGTGTTAGTTTGTACTTATTATTAATGTAGGTTTTTATGTATTATTTATATAATCTGTATACCATCAAGTCGAGTAGTGACGGCTGTGCATGCTCAGTCTGTCATACATTTGGAGCTTCTTTTTTGATTTTTGGATTTCCGCGATTGTTACACATTTTAAATGAAACATTTTTAAACGGACTAAATCGTGTATATTGGTTTTTTAACATTTTTGGAAACCCGACGTTTCGAACATATTACAATAGTCCGTCCGTAGTGGTTAAGACTAGACTATCGGACAAGGGTAGTCCACCCGTTCTCAAAAATGTTCAAAAATCTTTAAAAGTCTTAAATTTTGGTTTTTTTGGAACATATTTACGTGCTACTTAAGAGGGAAGAATAGTTTGGTTCAATCTCTTAGGATTGGGTTTTGAGGTTGATCGTTTGTATGAAACTTTTTTATTATAAGTGCTAGAAATCACAAAGTTACGTATGTGTAATATTTTCCAATAAAATATTTAATATTTTCATCTCTTTGCTCTCGTAACAAGGTGATGCGCGGCGAACACATAATATAACTGAACCTCAACACCGTCTTTGCATGAAGTACTCGTATACGTGAGAAAACCGAATATTGGGGTAATTTATCAATGTAATTAAAAGCAAAGCAACAGCTTTTAAAGTTTTTGTTTGTTTATCATGAGTTTTAATCTTGTTTTTACTATTGTACATATAAATGGTAAAGTGGAAATAATTTACTCCATATAGTATTTTCCTACAAATGAAATCTATCACACATAATTATTTTTATCAATCCAAACCAGTACACTCTTTATAATAATTAGAATAGGTAACGGGTAAACGCTAAGCGCTTCAGCCCGCGCCCGCTGCTAGCACCCTCTGTGGCTCTCCAGTCATACAGCGGACCACGCTCGACGTGAGGATCACTCTGGTCTCATATTTTAAAATGGAATGGAAGTTTTCGAGTTCACCGTTTTTTATCCTCTTATAACGCTTCGTTTACATAACACCTCGTGCGTAAGCGTAATGTAATACATATAACCTGCGTGTTCCTCGGTACAGGAGCTATCCAATGAGAAAAGAAGTTTTTAAAATCGAACCAGCAGTACCTGAGATTAAAGCGGTCTACGATACCACCCATAACCAAACTCTGTATAATATTAGTATACATTTTAGAAAACCTTCTTCTACATTTAGAATTAGTTTTATTTCAATCGGCTTTTAAATACTAACGTTATATAAAGCACTTTGTTCAATAAATTGCTACAAAATAACGGTTTTCGGTTAAATCGGCTTGAACTTTAGTTTTTAATATATAGATATTGACTTTAAAATGGTAATGAATATAGATATATGTATTTGGACACAGAAATATTCAGAATAATAAATATATATATATATATATATATATATATATATATATATATATATGTATATATATATATATATATATATATATATATATATATATATATATATATATATATATATATATACATATATATACATATATACATATATATATACATATATATATATATATATATTATATATATATATATATATATATATATATATATATATATTATATATATATATATATATATATATATATATATATATATATATATATATATATATATATGTATATATATGTATATATGTATATATATATGTATATATATATATATATATATATATATATATATATATATATATATATATATATATAGATATATGTATTTGGACACAGAAATATTCAGAATAATAAATAAGTAATCTTGTAACCCAAGCGGGTGAAGCTGCGGGCGGGTCGCTAGTTAAACATATAATTATCAATTCAGCCGCATGGACAGGACTGCTTTTACACTTGGGGCATTTCACGTGAAGCGGACAGAAAAAAAAAAGTGAAGTTCTGAAAAGCGACTATATTTAGCCTATTTGTACTTCCAGCAGGTATGAACGGATACACAAAATATTTTTTTTGTATAGTGTATATTTACCAAGTTATAAGTTTGTAAAGAATTGTCGGGTTTGTAATTACAATTTTTTGAAAGTATTTTTTTAATATAAAAAAATTATTATAAAATATTTTACATAGCGATACATATTGAAAATAATCTGTTCTTTTTGAGGATAAAATTAAATTATTAAAAAAACATTTTTTTCCTGTTCAAAATCGGAAGTGAACTATTTAAACCCGAATTACAGTCACTTCGACCAGTTTTATTTTCTTTTTTTTTCTTTCAAATTATAGCTTAAAGGATATTAAAAGTGCACTAGAAAATTTAAAATGGGATCTCTGATAGTTTAGGAGCTAGTTTGATTAATGTACACACGTGTCACAACGGGCGTGATTTCTGGCGCCGGCATAAGTCGAGTAGTTAGCGCGATGTTGCATTAAAACTTGTACCTTATTAATAATTTTTATAATTTTAGCATATTTAATTCCGGTCAACGATATAGATTAAGTTTTATTAATATAATATAAATAAAAACACAAAGACCCATATTGTACCTTCATAGGCGACTACCGACCGAACCCATATGGTATGTGTTTGTACTGACCATCAAAGTAATGTAAAGTTGACATTGAATGGAGGAGAGCTGATCTCACAGCTGGAACTGTTATGCTTCTTTCATAAAGCTTGTCTTCGCATGCTGATGTGTCCAAAGCCAAAACTGTCGTGTCATTTAACGACTACTAAGACACCGCCAAATGAACACTGTAATTCTTGTCCGTGCTTAAGTGGAATTCGAGAGGATTTATTTGATAACAATCAGGTTATAGACGTGCAGTATGCAAAATGGGATGACACAGGCCGCTACACGATGTCTATTGAACGTCTCTTCTGATAGTTCTGACGGGGCTTCTTAACATTTTAAAAATAAATTTAAGTTTGTGAATTTCTTTTATTACACAGAAGATTTTAATGTACATTTACCTTTAAGTAAAGCAATTGTAACACCTAAACGATAATAGGAAAGTAAAATTGTGAAAATAAACAAATTTTTGCGTTGTTTAAATGTTGTGTATTATGTTTAATTTATTTTATCACAGTAATTTATAAAAGTCGGCCCGGACAAGAATTACAGTGTTCATTTGGCGGTGTCTTAGTAGTCGTTAAATGACACGACAGTTTTGGCTTTGGACACATCAGCATGCGGAGACAAGCTTTATGAAAGAAGCATAGCAGTTCCAGCTGTGAGATCAGCTCTCCTCCATTCAACGTCAACTTTACATTACTTTGATGGTCAGTACAAACACATACCATATGGGTTCGGTCGGTAGTCGCCTATGAAGGTACAATATGGGTCTTTGTGTTTTTATTTATATTATATTAATAAAACTTAATCTATATCGTTGACCGGAATTAAATATGCTAAAATTATAAAAATTATTAATAAGGTACAAGTTTTAATGCAACATCGCGCTAACTACTCGACTTATGCCGGCGCCAGAAATCACGCCCGTTGTGACACGTGTGTACATTAATCAAACTAGCTCCTAAACTATCAGAGATCCCATTTTAAATTTTCTAGTGCACTTTTAATATCCTTTAAGCTATAATTTGAAAGAAAAAAAAAAGAAAATAAAACTGGTCGAAGTGACTGTAATTCGGGTTTAAATAGTTCACTTCCGGTTTTGAACAGGAAAAAAATGTTTTTTAAATAATTTAATTTTATCCTCAAAAAGAACAGATTATTTTCAATATGTATCGCTATGTAAAATATTTTATAATATTTTTTTTATATTAAAAAAAATACTTTCAAAAAATTGTAATTACAAACCCGACAATTCTTTACAAACTTATAACTTGGTAAATATACACTATACAAAAAAATATTTTGTGTATCCGTTCATACCTGCTGAAAGTACAAATAGGCTAAATATAGTCGCTTTTCAGAACTTCACTTTTTTTTTCTGTCCGCTTCACGTGAAATGCCCCACTTAAGAATCGATTATATCTAGACATATATGTATATATAATTGTTGTGAAAATTCACAACAGTTATTCCTATCTACATATAATGTAAAATTTTGACTAAATAAGTAGTATATTGACAAAAGTGTAAGTAGTTAGTTATCGATGTAACGAGTTCGCTTCGCTCGCAGCAACTCGCTTTACATATAAACTTATACATTTTGTTTGCGTTTCTTGAACGAGCCCCGTATTCAGTGCCAATATCAATAGCCGGCGTGTGTATTTCACTGAAATGCCTTTTTTATTTCTTTCCTTTCAATAAATATTCGAATCAATATATAGGGAAAATATTTTTTAATTTCTTTGTTTGTAAAATTGAGGTAACATGTTTACATATTTATATCTCCACGTTGATTCCCGCATAAAATCAGGGTAAGCGGAAGGACCCTAATGTTAAGACATTTTAGTACCCACGCACCGTTTTATTAGAAATTGTGTGTACCTTGTGGAACTCAGCGATGCTGCTTGTTTTGCTACCTGAGCGAAGAAAAGAATTCCCTTCCTAGAATATACATATCAGTGATGTAAGAGACCGAGCAATTTTCAACAATTCATATGAAACGTACGCGCATACTTGGATTTCTGTACCATTAGGTATTTTAAGCCTCATGCCGGACTCACTACGTTCTTAAGGAAGAACTTGAATTCATTGTTTCGAAAATATTGAAAGTCGAAACTTATCAACTATGTATGTTGACACACTATTACTATCTATATATAATGCTTTTATATTTAACAAGAACTGAAATTAATTGGTAAATTGTTTGACGTCCAAAAAACGAAGCTTGTAACTTCTTATTGAATTTGAATTGAATTGAATTGACTTGTAAAGTATTTTATAAAAATGCAAAAGTTTTAAGTAAATCTAGTTAACTTAAAAGAATGATAAAAAAATAATTATATACATAATTATATAATGATGGTATCTAAAGTTCGTAAACAGTAAATCCAGGGCCTGAATACGAAACTCATCAGAGGTGACAAATGAACAACTGCAGTTTACTCTCATATAACGTATAACCAGCACATTCTATAGAGACGTGTATTACTTGATGTACAAAAACGTAGATTATAATACTCTTCCTATAATATTGTTATTTTCGGGTAAAATATCAAAGCTTTCCAGATATTGTATTGAAACCTAGAACTGTCACTTGTGATGTACAATATTCGATGAACAAGCTTCTATGGTAATTGTAATACTGCCAATACTTCACAATACTATATCTATATATATATACTACTGGTCGATGTTTGTAAATATATACGGAATCTTGCTCTTGACGTACACAAAAAATCCAAATAAATGTTAAATTTAAACTTGAAAAGAAACATGCTCGTTCACAAACAATTGACAAAAGGTAAAAAAAGAATATTACCTTAGACCGAGTGCATTTGTTACATAATTTCCTTTTGTACTATAACCAATTTCTAAGTATTTTTTGAAAGCTTTAAGCTGTATCCCACGCATGGCAGGTCACTAGGAAACCTATTGCTAAGACACTCCGTTCCCATTAAAACATTTCAGTTCTCCATTTTCCGCCAAATTTCAAGCATTTCGTGTCGGGCGGCGTAACTCATCACCGCGCTTTGCTTCATTACCAGAGCGAGGAAGCGAGAAAATTTTACATATTCAGTTTCATAGAGAGGCCTCAACTAATAGATTAACTGGAGGTTGTGAGCTTAACTTTCATACGCGAGAAATGTTTTATAAACAAAATTTGTAATAATAAATTATCCTTTATTTGCGGCTTCCCTGCGGTAGTGGAAATGAAACTGACAATGTACATAATATCGTACATTCTTAATTCAGTTGCTAGGGAGCTGCATAATAAAGCATATCCTATGCTTTCTGGTTAATGGACAATAAGGCAAAATATTATTGAAATTTAAAGTTCCTGATTTACGGCATGGGAGCTCGGGAATCTCTGAAGGATTTTTAAAATTAATGGGTATCTTACGGTGGCATCACAGTACATTATATGATAATGTAACATTTGTTCGGGAAAATAGCCACAATTTATTAAAGAACAGTGACAGACATGATATCAATACAGAAAGTAAAAACAAGCCGATCACTCCTAGTTTTCGTCTTCAAAAAGTTAGTAAGTCTCTTATGGGACATGGTACACGTATGTATAATAAAATTCCACAAGTAATTTCAAATTTGCCACTTCAAAAATTTAAAGTGAATGTTAAAAATATACTGTTAGGCAAAGCATATTATTCTATTCAAGAATACTACAATGATAAGAGTGCGTGGGATTAAATGTTGTTGGTACTCACTCAGGAAGCTATGTTATATATTTACTTTAATTGATATTTTAAAAAGAGCAACTGTTGAGTTTCTTGCCAGCTGTTCTCAAAAGACCCACCTTCCGAGCCGGTGGTAACTTCCTGTAAGGACTGACACTACAGACATTTCTATGTAACTTGACGATTCGAAAGTGCTTGTAATGGCCTAATTGAATAAAGAATATTTTGAATTTGATTTTGATTTTATAGATTCATAGCATAGATTGATTCTGTATCATAAACAAGTAGCAATTGAATTCATATAAGAAACGAAAAAACAGATTCTTCGTCTGCTTAAATTACGCTATTTTATTTACTAATTTTAACCACTTTGTTGTTTTAATGACATTATCACTTTTAAAACAACATTAAAACAATAAAAACTTAAATATTGTCAACCTTAATATTTAAAATTGGTGTAACTTTTTTAATTTTTTAACCAATTGAAATAAAACAAGCACTAAATGTTAAATGAAGGTTGCCAAAATCTAAATGTAACTAGCCATTTGTTGTTCCCAGTCAGGTGAAAAAATTTTCATTTCGTCGTTGTGGCGGTGGTGATTAGTAAAGAACTCTTCTAGACGTTCGTCTTAATGATAGGTTCCTTTTGTGTAGCTAAAACTAAACGGGTTTTAAATCATACAAATCCTGCTATATATTTTTTAAGATATATCGGAAACTTCATAAACAAAAAGCGAGAGCGGTAACTCAAGTGTACGATAAGGGCGTAATGCACGCCGGCTGCAACACTGTGCAAATTTCATTTACGCGTACAATAAGTACACATGTTGTTACCTTCACGCTGTCTCGCACATAGAGAGAACCTTCTCAGGTTCCCTCTAGCTACTTTCGAAATATTGATTATTGAGCAGCGAAATTGAACCTTGCACTTTACCTGCCATAGTACGGTTATGAAAATTTTGTACATAATCATTCCCTCCAGTAAAAAAGAGATACAAATCCTCAGCGCCTACAGTCAGACGCTATTCCACTACGCCACAAAAGCCTCAAAATAAAACATACTAAAATAATCCTTCTAAAGTTATAAACTATTTGTGTAACATAATATATTAATTTGTTCACTCCACGTCGATATCCGACGTCGATAAATCGTCCCGTTTGAAATATTACAAGCCAACAAAGTTTGTAGAATTATTTCAATAAAGTTGCTGGTTTACTACCGGTGTTCCTTCATCGGTACTAATGTATCACTTTGAACTTCTATGCATATTATAAAGTCCGGATTTCTTTTTTTTTAATAATTATGTTACGTAGGCCAATATTAAAATAAGTTTGTTTGGTTAACGACAAACTCATTAACGACTAGTAGATATTTGTTCAAATAGGTTTTTGTTTTGTTGTTAATTAGGGGCATGTGCATTTGAGCATGCGGGCGAGTAAGTGATTTAAGCGCGACGAGTACAAGTTCGATTCCCTTTGCGAGGCATAATTATATATTCAAACATATATTAAAATCATGTTCATTTCCCACTATAATTGACAACCTGTGTCGTTAAGTTCTGAAAATTAACACGGAATGCTTAAAAATAGGAAAGTAAAGAAAAGGAGTGTCTTAACACTAAGTTATCTCAGTCCACCGTACTATATGTGAGATACAGGATGAAAACGGACAGACGAACCTGTCAAGACGATCTGTATCTAACTAAACGTGTGCATAATAAACTCTTAAAAATGGAATAAAAAAATATTAAATTAAATATTTAAAATAATTTACTTTCTAATATTTTATATATTTGTAAAAATTACTTAGGATACCATGAATTATACGTGTGACTTTCAGGTTCACGCTGTCAGCCGCATATAGCAGAATAGGCGGAGGGTGCCCAGTGTTACTCTCTCCTAAAAAGCTTTCAGTAGATAAAAAAAGAAAATTCTATGTCGCACAAAGTGTCTAGGCTGGTCACGTCGCAGTCCGAGTCGAATTACATTTAATCATCATCCTTATATACTGTAAGGCTGATTTATTCCTTTAATACGCAATATGTCCTTCTTAACCCTAGGATGTTTTATTTTTCGCCCACATTAATATTTTTTAATATCCATGCCCACTATATTATAGGAACGCTTTGAACGATTTTCAATATTTATATATATGTCATTTCGCGTGAATATTTGTAAATAATGATTTTTTTATAGAAAAAAATACTTTGATTATTGTTTTTTTGCAATTATTGTGCGTTTGGCACGTCTGCAAAAAGATTTATGTATGAAATTTCAGGCACTTTCTCACTTCGGAGGATTGGCGTTGACTACATAGTATTGAAATACTGTTTAATGCATAGGCCTGTCGTGGCGCAGTGGGACAAGCCAAGACTATACTCACTAAACACGCAATGGCTCAAATTCTGATAAAGATGAGAACCGAGTGTACTAATTTCCTAAATTTTTTCAGCCTACTTTGCTATGTACGAGATACAGCGTGCAGCTAAAAATAAGAAAAATATAGTATTTTCTTTACTTTCAACTCAGATAATATGTGATAATGTATGATAATGTGAATGGATCACAATGCCACACTGCACCACCAATGGTCTTACTAATAAAAACACATGACCCGGGCCCGGCTTTGAATTTCGCCACTCAACACGCTATATATCGAAAATTTAGCGAAAAATAGGCAAAAATTTTTCTTATCATACTGCTTCCCTGGCCGGAATACAGCACGAAGCTAAAAAAGAAAGTAAATTTCCAAAAATGTATCCATATATTTTCATTTGTATGAAGTTGTACGTTCGCAGCAAACATTATTTACTGCGGCAAGAACTTGTTTAATATATTTTAAAAGATCCTCCGCTGGCTGCCAAGTTCCCTAACTCATTTAAGTAAACATGTGAGAGTAAATAAATATAAATAAAATGCACCGACAGACGTCGAGAGATCGTGACTTTATATATTGGTAGTCTATTACCTCGTCTCTAGATATAATAAAATAGTAAATTTAAATCGTACTATCGAAAATGTAGGAAGTACTGACGACCCGCTCGCGGCTTCTCCCGCTTGAATTGTAGTTACTTATCTCAATTACTGTCCTGTTCTAACAAAGTTATCATTTTTAAATATTATCTATACAGTGGAAACTAAAATTTCAGTAAATAAATTTTCGTAGTAATTTTGTTAAATTAAATTTGTTAAATTGACACTTTTTTATTTATTTACTGACTGTAATGACAGTTCATTTTGTCACAATTGTGAGGTAAGGTTTTTAAAATGCATAAGTGACAACTGCACTTAAATCTGGTTAGCCGTTTCTGAGATTAACGCGTACAAACGCACAGACACCCAGAAAAAGAGACGTACATACAAAAAAATAATAAATCACTATTTTGGGCCTATTATCTATTACTTTAATAAACGTCCACCATAAGTTTTTTTATATATCTACCATATACAGACTGTGATCAATAACAGGCTGCTGTGGATTTGGGTTCAAAACCAGTCGAAATAAAACAATTTTATTTTCCAATTCATATACACAAAATGTGGCAAATAATTACGACAGTCAACAAAATGTAACTAATATCTAAAAAAATCGGTAGAAAGTGATGAACGGAGAGATATCTGATTCCTCCAGCTACTAAAACGACGGGACGCAGGACAGAGCGTTAAGCTAAACAAAGAGATATTAATGGTAATAAAAAAAATAATTTCTTACACATTCATTTAATTATCACGCAATGCCTTAAAACAAGAGGAAAGTGGGGAACGAAACGAAGTGTCTTAATACGAGTACTAGATTCCCACGATGCCTTTACTCAATCATATGATCAGAGAATTTCACCAAAACTCCCGAAACGACAGGAGGTAGATTAAAAATGATAACTTATGTACGTAATTGTTTATTTAGTTCGCTATGTTTTTGCCTAAAAAGTTAAACGCTAACGATGTTTTATGATTTTTTATGTACTTTTGGTTACAATTTGTGCGAAATCTTATTTATATTTTTTTATGACTACAAAAGTCATAAAGAGGCAGTTATGGCGCAGAGGTATAAGGCTACGACTGTAAACGTAACAGATTGTGTATTTGCTTCCTACCTGAGAAAGTGAAAATATTCTCATTTCCTTACTCGGGACGTCAAAGCGCGTCGTTCCACCACTAAATACTCAATGCTTTCAAGTGTCTTATTGGGAACATAGTGTCTCAACACTAACTTCCCAGGTTTTTACCCTGCTGAAAAATGATTTAATTAGTATTGATTTCCAAATCTATAGCTATAGAGTCTATACTTGTAAATACGTAGACACATGTTCTGTCAATATATTTATGATAGCAATCACTAATTAATCACATGCATAATAAGACAATGGATACAGATTGGCTTATAGATTAGGCCGCAGTCTCCAGCTGCGGCGTCAGTATTATTGTAAGTAATAGCTTTCTGGTATCGCCTTCTGAACCAAGCTAACATGTCCATTAACTTTGATGTGTAGTGATTTTATATATAGATGCATTAGTATTACCTGTGGCTTTGTTTAGTTAGATTTTAATAATGATTTATAGAGAACAATAATGTGGTAGAGACAAGGCTCATAAGTGTTCTACTAAAGAAGCTTATGGATTCCGATCCCCACAGCAGGTATTGAAATATTTATTATAATATTTTCAGTTTTTCCCTCTGGCGACGAGGCTGCGCGCGGCGGTTAGTTTCGCCACTCAACAAGCGACACACTTTTTGTCTTAAAATGGGAGCGAAGTGTCTCATACTGTGATTCATAGAGTCTTCACAATTTTCTATATTTATTGGCGATAGTCACCAATAAGTGGAATATCATACACAAAACAATATTATTTACGTACAATAATCCCAAATTTAGTAATGATTGAGTATGGAACCGTTATAATTGTCAAATCACTAAGTCATCATTTTATTTAATAATTATAATTACAAAAATATAATGTAGTGTATCTCGTCGTATGCCAATTTTTATATTATAATAATAAAAAAGAGAATAGAGCGCATAGTGGCAGATGGATAAACTACTTATGGCTCTAAGTTTCAACACTCAACACTTAATTTCTCCATGATTCGGTGGAAAGTGTGGTACGGAAGTGTCTTAATGGGAACAGAGTATAATAATGGTAGCGGAGTGTCTTAATGGGTACGAAGTGTCTTAATGGGAACGGAATATCTTAATGGGAACGGAGTGTGTTAATGAGAACTGAGTGATTTAATGGGAACGGTGTATCTTATCATTAGGTTCCCAGGTTTCTTCTTATTGTCTTGCCATGTGCGGATGCAGAGTGAAATTAAAAAATATAAGAATAGAAAGGCAAACAATGTTAACTTATAAATATTAGTTAACATTTATCACACAAAAGCTTGAATATTATTCATTTAATATCTCTTTGTACATGTTATGTTTCCTGCCCATCATATGTGTATGCCATTATCAGATTGTATGAAAGATTATATTTCAAAGAGCTTCCGGATTACTGACAATACTGGCCTTTTTATGTTAATTGAGAAGAGCCTGTAACAGCTGTATTAAACAAAAAACACAATATTGAAAAATATTTTATTCATAAAACGTGTATAATGTTTTTGGAACTAAATATTACATACGCAGTTTAGTAGTTGATATCAATAAGCTGCGGGGTCAAATCCTGTTATGTCTTTTGACGTTCTCTAAAAAAAAATCTTTTTATACAATCTTTGCTCTATACTTATGTATGTTTTTTCATCATCATGATCTATAAGTTTATACATAAAGCATATTGCTTAGAAAGCAAATCTGTATTCAAATATATCTTATAATGAATACCTTACGTATTAAATATTAAATGTGTACTCTTGAGGACCAATTGAATAAAATAACCGCACTAAATAAATAATAGAAATAAAAATTCGAGCTTCGCGTTATCGATTGTTACTAATAGTACGAGAGACGTACTCGATATATATTGAGAGGTCATAGTTTTTGCAGCCCCGCGGGAGAGCTGTGTGATTGATGACGTTCGACAAGTCAAAGTTTCTTATACATGAAATCTTATATATGTTTCAAACAAATACGAAAAATCTTTGATTTGCTCGAAAAAGCTAAATATTAACATCTTTATATTTTTAGGGTTCTGTACCTTAAATGGAAAATACGGAAGCTTTATGGGATCACTTTTTTGTTTGTTTGTCAGTCATTCTAGACCATTTTTTTTCTGAGAATGAAGTATCAATCTGAAATTAAAAAATCAAATACTTAGGTCACCAGCTTTTTGGAGTACAGAAAAAATTGTGATTGTTAACATGTTTAAACCCAATCAAAATATACGAGCATTTATGAATCGTTTTTGCTGCATTTAATATGAAATTCGCCGCATAATCAAAACCTGTACAGAAGTTCCCGTTGACCTAAAGTTATTAAATTTGGCACGATATAGAACTTACAATACAAGTAAACCAATTCAAAATAAAACTTTATTGGTATTTGAGAGAAGCGAGTCCGACTCGCACTTGACAGGATTTTTTTTCTGCTGCATGCTGTGTGTGTGTGTGTGTGTGTGCTGTGCTACCTGAACTTATAAACTTTGTGTTAAGACACGTTACTATCCGTCGAATTTGAAGCAGCAATTTTTAAGTAGCGAAACTCAACAACGCGCTTTATCACGTTATCAGAGAAAATAAATTGAATTATTAAATATTTCTTTTCCTCACAAGGGAATCAAGCTTACAATCTGTCACATTCACAGTTGCACGCCTTAGGCTCCAATAGACCTTTTATATATATATATATATATATATATATATATATATATATATATATATATATATATATATATATATATATATATATATATATATATATATATATATATATATATATATATATATATATATATATATATATATATACACATACAATACATTGTTAAGTGTATAATATTTATAAACTAAGTAAAAGCGAAACTGGTAGTAAAGAGCCACCGGCTTTAGATAAGCATTACATTCCGAGCAAGTAAACTTTGTGAAAATATTATTTGTTTACCTTTGTACCCGGCATACCGGCGTGCCGGCCTCGACTGCCCTAGACCGCCCTAGCCCGCCCTATCCTCGCCTTTACCGCATAAATAAAATATAGACGTTACAGTTATTTATTAACAGGTAGATAATGTTATAAAGAAGTATTTAAAAAAATATTTTGAAATTATTATTAAAGTATAAATTTAAAATCGTTTTTTTTTACTGAAACTGACTTTATCAATGAAATTTGTATAGTTGATTAAAAACAAACTGTGCATATACCTATCGAATATTAATATTTTATGTGTCTTCACATTCACAAAAGAGAGTCATATCGTTTAACCTGACGCTTATAACTGTTGCATTAATAACCGTAACCTCGAGCTGTGGGGTCGATCAGTCAGGAAATCAATTATTTTCATTTCCTCGCTATTTTTAAGAAAAAACGTGACATGGGATTTTATCACTCAACAGACAAAGTATCTAAAACTCTGGGCGGTAAATGGAACGAAGTGTTTTAACACACTTCAACTAAAAAAAATGACAAAGAACTTAAAATTGAAAGATTAATAAGCAAGAATATTTTATGTACAACTAATATAAAATAGAGTGCACTAGATATTTTTACGATAGCTGAATAATTCAATAACAGGCAGGTGGCGGAATGTTATTGTAAGGCGTGCTCGCTACAGGCGTCGCCGGCATCCTCGCTACGCGGGAGATATTCTAACTAATTACTGTAGACTTTCCAGGCTATTGGCTATTATACTGTAGGATAGCTGAATTTCTTAAAGAAATAGTAAGATATGTGGAGGTTCGATTTGTATAAAAGGATTTTTGGCTTAATCAATATAATAATTTTATGATTGAATATAATTTGTACACTTGTGTTTATTAAATTAAAATAATAACAAATTATAGGATTCACAAGCAAAATTAAAGTTTTAATGACAACTGAACCATTCCAAATTTTCTTGCGGTAGTCTAATATATATACTAAAATCATATTCTTAAAAAAAAAAAACAATATTTTAAAAATATTACCGAAACATTATTTAGAAATTCCGCTTTCTAATTTGTTTTTACTATCACAAACTTCAGGCCATCGTGGCCCCCGCAATATTAAGCCAACTCTGTTGTATCATATAATACTTTTCTTTTTTTTTAGCTTCACGCTGTATCCCGCACGAGGCAGGGTAGGCAGAGGGAACCCGGGAACCTATTGTTAAGGCATTCCGTTACCCACTTTCCGCCGAATTTGAGGCATTGCGTATTGAGTGGCGGAACTCAACGCCGCGCTTTGCCTTGTTACCAGAGCGAAGAAATGAAACATTAAATATATAAATTGAAAATATTAAATATTTCATTTCCTCGACTGAGGATCGAACCCAGAAACTGTCGGTTACAGTCACACGCTTGTGCCGCTGCGCCACGACAGGCCTCACATATTATTCCTTTTTTTTATAAAATAATAAAATAAATACATGAAATGCTCATAATACGTGCACTTTTACGATTCCTATAGCTATTTATGGGCGTAATTTGCATTTTAATAGAAACCTAATAAAAATTTACTCGCAGTCCAATCATAACGCATAACGGGCAATACGAGAATGAAATAAGCTCGAACAATACTTGTTTAATAAAAGTCACTCATAAAACAGCTTATTGACGATTGCGATTGTCCCAAAGCTACTCATATAAGTTAATACATACGTATATGTTAGATCTCTACTTACTAAGGACGGCTTTAGATACGATTTATTAAAGTATATTTTTTTTAGCTTCACGCAGTATCCCGCATATAACAGCATAGGCACAGGAAACCTAGTATAAAGACACTCTATTCCTATTAAGACAATTTCAAACCCTATTTTTCTCCGGAGTTCGTCAATTCCGCGAGCATCAAATTCGTCTCAACACTACGTTCCCAAGGTCACTCTCCTTACCTACCGCGAAACTAAGAAAATACGGCTTATACTAGAATAATACATGATAAAATCAATAAACGAGCTATTCTAAAATTTTTGTCAACTAAGAATTTGAATTGACACTCTCCAATACATATTTAAAGATCCATTCCACCAGACATTAAAAAATAAACAAAATGAATATTACGTAAGCTCGTTTCCAGAACGATTCGAAAACGATATATTTACGGCCCCGGGAAGGGCTAACGAAAGGGAATACCTAAAATAAATATTTGAGAACGTTTGCTGTTGCTGACGCTTGATATACATACATTGAAATTATATATAACAATTATTGTATGTATTGAAACCTGAACGCATAAACGTGACGGTTCAATTCGGACTCGAAAACATGAAACATTTGATATTTTCATTATCTCGCTCTGGTAACGCGGCATTGATTTTCGCCACTTAACATGAAACATGCGAAATGCAGCGTGAAGAAGACCTAATATCATTATCATAATGGTAACTGATATCATAAGCAATTTCAAGAAAAAATATTTTCAAGTACTTCTTTATACATCACTTGTTTTCACTACATGCTAGCTGTGTATAATAATGCGCGTAGCCTTATAGGATATTGTAACAATATGTACCTTGGGTATGATGAAAAAAGAAATAAAAGTAAAAATAAATGTATGGGAATTGGACATCGTTAATTATAAACTATATTACTAATAAAACTCTTTCGTGTAATGACATCCAGAGCGTCCCAAGCATTCAAACTCTTAAATACTGCAGCACTATAAATATTATGCAGTAAAAAAACTAAATTTAATGAAATGATTTGAGACCTATAATAGCAATTTTTCTTATAAAAGAAAAATATTCGCACCTGCGACATATGTATGTTGGGGATCAAAGTGAGCTTTGACTAAAATTACAATATTGAATGTATTTATATTGAATCCGTATGTCATGAGTGATACTGTCTCGCGGTGCGCTCGCAGTACGTAAGCGATATAGTTGTATAGTGGTGGTCATTGACAAACCATATACTGTGACTCAGTCAAAGATCAGCTGGTGCGTAATATCTTGTTCTAGCTCCGGTGTATATAGTAGTACTCCGTATATGGGTCTGATACCTTGTTAGAACATAGATAATACTAGAGAAAGCATTACAGAGTGGCGAGAATTTATTAATAAGTGGGCCGTCGTGCACTCGAATCAACTACTTAAACTTAATAAATTAACATTAAAAGATCACACGCAAAGCACCCGGAGGATTCGCGAACTATGGTTGCGGCTGCAGCCAGTCTAGAAGGAACTCACGGTGTAGGGGCGTGCATTTTGCTTTGTTTCTTTTCTTCCAAGTTAACAATATTGCATAGTTTTATCTTGCGTGTGGTAGAGTCACGTTGCCAGTAATGGCAGCACGCATGGGCAGACTCGACCGGATTGTTACCACCCCCGGCATTTAAGACCGGCGTTAAGTAGTGGCTTTGGTCACTGCGTTTCGCATTGGGTAATGCCGGGCCCCGGTGCCCTTCCACCTTAAAGGACGGCAACGCTCCTGTAGCTCCTCTGGAGTTACTTGGGGTCGTGGGCGACGGTGATCACTTACCACCAGGTGACCCGTACGCTCGGTTGCCGTTTTTTTCCATAAAAAAAAAAAATAAAAATAAATAGAAGTAGATGGGACGCGCTTCTCGCTTTATTACGCAAGATCTCTGAGTTATAACAATAAAATGTTGGTAAGATTTTTGTTACAAAATGCCCCTGGTATCGCAAGCGTCCATAGGAAAATTAAATAGTATTAAGATAAATACATCGTGTCATCATTAGAGAGTATTTGATAATACGGAATGATTGAAAACCTTCCAATCACAATCATATTTATGGTAGCTTACCGTACTCCTACTTCGTACATCAGGGTAGGTAGAGTTAGTCTTAAGGCACTCCGTTAACCGCGCACATGTACTTACTAATAGATTGAGACATTGCTTGTTGAGTAGCGATACTCTACGCCGCCCTCTGTCTTAAAACAAGAGCAAGAAATTAATAAATATTCGATACTGAAGATGTTAACTCAACTTCATTTTCGTGAACTATAAAACGTAGGATCCTGTTTTTTAATCAGTATATACACTCACAAAAATATTTTAGTTGTAATTTTAAAAACATTATTTAAGGGTTCCGTCACTCAAACAACTAAACGAAACTCTTATAGAATTGGCACTTTATTGCTCGTTAATTTGTCTGTCACGTGAAAATATCAAAGAAATTCAGCTTCACATTGTATCCTACACACAGCAGGATAGGTAGAGGGAACTTGGGAACTTAGTGTTAAGACACTTCGTTCCACTTCCCTAGAAAGAAATTAATATCAAATATGATGATTATAAAATGATCAGGAGAATGAACTATGTTCATATAATACCCCGGCGTGGTCAGACGCGGTCTGTCCCCAAAAATACTAACTAATATCTCGAATTTGGGCAAAAAGTGAAGTACACAATGTATATAAAGGATAAATCATGAAACTAAACTCAACGTCGACAAATAATAGAACAACTTACAATTTTAAATGAAACACTTTTAAACGGATTATATTGAGGCCTGTCGTGGCGCAGCGGCACAAGAGTGTGACTGTAACCGACAGGTTCTGGGTTCGATCCCCAGTCGAGGAAATGAAATATTTAATATTTTAAATTTAAATATTTAATGTTTCATTTCTTCGCTCTGGTAATAAGGCAAAGCGCGGCGTTGAATTCCGCTATTCAATCGCAATGCCTCAAATTCGGCGGAAAGTGGGAAACGGAAGTGGAACGGAGTGTCTTAACACTAGGGGTTCCCTCTGCCTACCCTGCCTAGTGCGGGATACAGCGTGAAGCTAAACGGATTAATCGCGTAAAATGTGTAACTTACAATTGTTTATTTTTTTTATCAATATTCTTATTCTATCACTAATATTATATCCACAAACGTGTGACTGGAACCGATGGGTTGTGGGTTTAATTCCCACTCGAGGAAATAAAATATTAAATATTTTCAATTTATATATTTAATGTTTTCATTTTCCTCGCTCTAGTACAAGGCAAAACGCGGTGTTGAGTTCAGCCACTCAATGCGCTATGTAAATTCGGCGGAAATTGGGGAACGGAAGTGGAAAGGAGTGTCTTAACACTAGGTTCCTAAGTTCTCTCTGCCTACCCTGCCGTGTCCAGGATACAGAGTGAAGGTGAGAGAGAGAGAGAAAGTTTTTCAAAAAAGATGGATATTTGTTTAAATTAGATGGATCTTTTTAGTAAATATAACTAAGTATTTATAACGACTAATTAGTTTTTTTTATTTAAAGAATGACTAATTTAATATGATTGTATTCAATTGGCAGGTATCATGGATCCGACATCGCGATTTGCACATCCTGACTGTCGGCGGCTACACATACACCTCCGACCAACGCTTTCAGGTAAGCTAAACTATATATCGGTATCTATATTAATATGGACGAGACACTAGTTTCTCTGTGCCTTCCCTGCTCGCAACATAATTACTAAAATAACATACTGATATCATGCTATTAGTGGAGTTAACTTAAGTGAATAGAAGACTGGAGAGTCGATGAAGGTGTGACGAGCTCTGACCACAACACCATCTTTTTCAAAATTAAATTAAATAAATCAAAAGGATTTTCGATTAAAAATACTACTAGAATCTTTAACACAAAAAAAGCTGACTGGAACAAATTTAGGCAAAAAGTTTTACATCTTATCGAACAAAATCAAATATCAGTTACAAAAATCAAATTAATCAAAAACAAAATTGACATTGATACGTTAGTAGAAAAATACACAAAAATTATAATAACTGCTTGTAAAGAAACCATACCTGAAAAGAAAAATAATAAAAAATTTAACTTACCATGGTGGAGTGAAGAGCTCGCCGCATTAAAACATCGTGTCGCCACGCTGAAGCGCCGGATCCGCTGCGCCGCTCCGGTCCGAAGGGCTAAAGTAGTCGACGAGTACCTGCAAGCAAAAGAAAAATATGAAGAAAGGGAAAGAAACGCTCAATTGGCAAGTTGGAAGGAATTCTGTGGAAGACAAGACAAGGAAGGAATGTGGGAAGGAATATACAGGATTATCGGAAGGACCTCAAAACGGGAGCAGGACGTACTATTGAAGGGACCGGACAATATTTGCAGCCCCACAGAATCGGCTCGCATGCTGGCAGAGGCGTTCTACCCAGTGGACGATCCGAGCCAGGATACGGTAGAACATCGAAGGATTAGGAGCATCGCGGACGGGGTAAACGACGGAAGACAAGATAAAACATTGGACCCCCCGTTTACACTGCACGAGGTGCTTACAACAATGCACACGTTTAATCCAAAAAAGGCTCCAGGCCCGGATGGGATGACGGCCGACATTTGCCAGCATGCAATTTCCACCAGTCCCGAAATCTTTCAGGGAATAACAAATAAATGCCTCGAGCTTGGCCATTTCCCAAAAATTTGGAAAATGGCCACAGTAGTGGTGCTCCGCAAACCCGGCAAAAGTGACTACTCTAACGTAAAATCTTACCGTCCTATAGGCCTTCTACCTGTCATGGGGAAAATTCTGGAGAAACTATTGATAACGCGTATCAGATGGCATATTCTGCCAAAGCTCAGTACTGGCCAGTACGGCTTCATGCCCCAAAAGAGCACCGAGGACTCCCTCTACGACCTGATGGGTCGTATTAACGACAAGCTTCGTCAAAAGAAAATTGTATTAATAGTGTCTATGGCCATAGAGGGAGCCTTCGATAGCGCTTGGTGGCCGGCCATTAGAGCTAGGCTGGCTGAGGAAGATTTGCCGATCAACCTACGCAGAGTTATCGATAGTTATCTCCAGGATAGGAGAGTCACTGTAAGGTATGCCGGGGCGGAATTCTTAAAGGAAACCACGAAAGGCTGTGTGCAAGGTTCCATAGGTGGCCCCACCTTGTGGAACTTGTTACTAAATCCCCTACTAAAAGAACTGACAAAACGGGACATATACTGCCAAGCTTTCGCCGATGACATAGTCCTCGTCTTCGACGGTGATGCAAGCCTCGAGGCGTCTCTGAGAGCCAATGCCGCCCTCGCCTATGTGAGGGAGTGGGGCATCACGAACAAATTAAAATTTGCACCCCACAAAACACAGGCAATGGTGGTGACACGCAAATTAAAATTTGATACTCCGCGTCTTACCATGGGCGGGGTCGGCATTGAAATTTCTAGAGAAATGAAAATTCTTGGGCTTACCATCGATGACAAGCTCACCTTTAACTCACACCTAGAAAAGCTGGGGGTTAAGGTGAGCAAAATCTACAAGCAGATCTCCCGAGCGGCGAGAACGAGCTGGGGTCTCCAGCCAGAAGTCTCAAAAACCATATATACAGCAGTAATTGAGCCGATGGTTCTTTACGCCGCGAGTGCATGGGCACCGGCGTCCAAAAAGCTAGGAGCCCGAAAGCGACTGGACGCGCTACAAAGGGGGTTCGCCCAGAAAATTATTAGGGCTCACCGGACTGTCTCGCTGAATGCCTTACTACTACTTGCCGGATTGCTGCCACTCGACCTTAGGGTGCAGGAGGCAGCCGCCCTCTATGAGACCAAGAGGGGAATATCCGAAGTGGTACTCGGGGACATTCGGATAGAGCGTAGGGTTGAGCCCTATAGTGCGAATCATCCGGCGCAGCAGATGGCGCTAGAATTTTCAAGCCTGGTGGACCGAGAGCAAGTAGATAGGAACAATTGCCAAGCGGTGCGAATGTACACAGATGGAAGTAAGTTTGAAGGAGGGGTTGGAGCGGCAATTTCCGTATGGAATGGCAACGCGGAAACCAGGGCCTTCAAACTGAAACTAGCTTCGCACTGCTCAGTCTACCAGGCTGAGCTCCTCGCTCTGTCTAAGGCGACGGACCTGATGCTGGGGAACCCGGCCTGCTCATTTGGCCTGTACACCGACTCCAGATCGTCTCTGGAGGCGGTGATAGGCCACAAATCCCTCCACCCGCTAGTGTCTAACATTAGGAGCAACCTGATGGCTTGCCACGCCCAGAATAAAACAGTGTCCCTATTCTGGGTGAAAGCACACGCAGGGCTGGAGGGAAATGAGCGCGCCGATGAGTTGGCCAAAGAGGCAACCCGGCTCAGGAAAAAGCCGGATTACGATCAGTGTCCGGTTTCATTCGTCAAGCGACTGCTTCGTCAGATCGGTTGACGAATGGAACCGCAGATACCAATCTGGCACAACGGCCGCCGGAACAAAGCTGTTCTTCCCGGACGCGGCTCGCGCGTATGGAACCATAAAGACATTAGAAATGGACAGTGTACTCGCACAGATACTGACTGGTCACGGTGGATTTTCAGAGTACTTAAATAAATTCAAGTGCAAAGGAGATCCATCGTGCATCTGCGAACCCGGGGTCCCGGAAAGTGTGACTCACATTCTGTGCGAGTGTCCTGTCTATGCTTTAGAGAGGGCTCAAGTAGAGTCACAAATAGACGCAAGAGTGGAAACCGAGAGCTTGAAGGACCTCATAAAGGGAAAAGAGACTAAGAAAGAATTCATAAATACTGTAAGCGCGTCGGAAACAAAACGATTAAAAGAAATAAATAAAGGAATAATATGTACAGCTAATCATTGTATTGGAATTATTTATTGTATTTTAGTTATTTAGTATTATTTTATCGCAATATTATTTTGAAATTTTATCTATTGAATTATTGAATTATTAATGTATTATGGAAATTTAATTATTGAACTATTGAATTATTATATTGAACTTTGAAATTTTAAAATTTTGTAATGTATAGATGTTTAGAATTTATTGGATTATTTAATAATTGAAATATCACGCTTACTGCCTAATATTATATTGTAAGACATATTTTTTTAAACTTACTCTGCATAAAAACTGCATGGCCAAAAATATACAAAAGAATAATAAATTCTCTGATCACGTCAGAGGGGTGAATGAATAAAAAAAAAAAAAAAAAAAAAAAGGGTTCACTTTCCACTCGGAGGAATTAAATATTTAATAATATAATTTTTTCGCTCTAGTAATGTGACAAAGCTGGGCATCTAGCTCCATCACTCAGTACACAATACTTTGAGAATTCCCTGGAAGATTCTAAGTGTATCCTTTCCCATTTGGACTAATAAACAGTTTCAATAGCAACCTAGTGTTTTAGGACTCTGCCTATTCCGCCAAGACAGCGCTTGGCGGAATAGGCAGAGTCCTACAACGTAAAGCTAAAAAATATATTTACAAAAACAGAAAATGACTACACAATAAAACAACAACTTGTACACAATATTACTAAGCAGCATTTTTCTTTTATCTCACAAATTTGCCTTTTATCGTGCCTCTTCATACAGACACATTGGGCAAGCGCTTTGAGCGTATGAATATTGTAACAAATATCGCACAAAGAACAAACTAGACAGCCTAGTCACGATTTACAAGATTATATGTCTTCTTTAATACGAGCTACGCCTCCTTTGTAGAGCAAAACTTCTTTTTCACGTCGCATAATATTCTGTGAATGCCTTGAAAAGTAGAAACAATAAAATAAATGTAATTCATGCAAATTGTTTTATTGCTGTGAGTTACTTACGCGTAGATGAGGAGATCTTTAGTGTTTAGGTCGATTTCCAACAATAAACTAGATTTTTAGTTAATTTCATTTGAAAATTACAAGCTCCACTTCTAATTTAGCCGTGTGATTCCGGCTTAGAATAGTTTCAGTACTGATGGTGTCGTAAGAGGTGACTAAAGTACGTGTGGGAGAGTCACGTTGTCAGCAATGGCAACACGCATGGGCAGACTCGACCGGATCATTACCGACCCCGGCGTTTAAAACCGCTTTTCGCATTGGTTAATGCCGGGCCCCGGTGCATCTTAAGGACCGACAACGCTCGTGTAGCTCCTCTGGTGCTACACGGAGTCGTGGGCGATGGTGATCACTTACCATCAGGTGACCCGTACGCTCGTTTGCCTTGTCTCGTCCATAAAAAAAAAGAAAAAAAAAGCTTTTCGAATTTCAACCGGATTCAAAAAAGATCGTGCTTTATGGGAGTTCCTCAGATCAATCGAAGAAAGTTTTCAAACTGATAGAACTGTTCTTACTTAATTGTTCGTTTTATATAATATATTTACTTCTTGTAGTCATTATAAGATGATGTTACTAAACTAATAACGATAGGTTATACAAGTCCAGGAAGAGTTAGATTAAAAACCTTTAATATATTATAATTAATTTCTGAATGACTCATACATCTGTACATATATGTATGTGTCTTATTATTGTAACACCAAATTTGTTATACCATTTATCTACAGTATATTTCTTACTTGGCATAAAAATAATTATTTTTGGCAATTTGTTCCACATATTTATAATAACGCCGAGGCAATAAACAACAAATCCTAAGCACAAACAATTACTTGCAGGCGACTCATTCAGCGCAGACGGACGACTGGACGCTACAGATAAAGTGGGTACAGCAGAGAGACGCGGGCGTCTACGAGTGCCAGGTGTCCACGCAACCGGTCAGGTCGTTCTTCGTCACTCTACATGTTGTTGGTGAGTTTTTCCTTCTTTATATATATTAACTGTAAAAAGGAGTTTTGCTTCCGTAATGTTCATGCATTGCGTTCATTTAATTAACAATATTCGTCAAACCTGACAATCGTAAGTCCGCATATATTTTTATCTTTTTATTAAAAGTATAAAGGGAATCCCCTTTCTTTTTTAGACAATTTACGTTATTTCCCAATTTATATATATATATATATATATATATATATATATATATATATATATATATATATATATATATATATATATATATATATATATATAATATATATATATATATATATATATATATATATATATATATATATATATATATATATATATATATATATATATATATATATATATATATATATATATATATATATATATATTTATATATATTTTCTGTGATTCATAAATTAAAATAAAACTTTATTCATAAAGTTTATTTAATTCTTGCTCTCTTTCCCAGACTCCATCCATTTACATGTATTGAATAACGTAGCTCTATACGTAACCAAGTTTTTCAAAGCTTAATTGAAAGAAATTAAATTAAAAAATTAAATATATTTATTTTACAATAACTGTAACTTATTTAAAAATATCATTAAAAATTTGTTATGAAATATTAAATCCATAGCTTCTTTATAAATTGGTTAACATTCAAATATATTATTATTTAATGTTTTTATTAAATGTAAGACTTTAGCGAAGGTGCTTTATTATTTTACGAAAGGCCTAAGCTTTCGTAAATTGGTTAAATATAGCAAATGCGTGAGATGTTAGCACGTAAACTATTGGCAAGGCGTGCGTGCCTTCCGCCCCCTCCTCCCCTACCCTTAATTGACCTTCGCCAAAATTCAATCTTCTATATCGCGTGTTATCGTTAACCAAATATATTTTATACTGAATTTACTTAAATAATTACATACAAAATTTGAGTGTTAATACGTTTTTATTTAGCTTAAAATTGTATCCCGCTCATAGTAGAGTAGGCAGAGGGATATTGAGAATCTAGGGTGAAGATATACCTTTCTTACTAAGACTACTCTTCTTCTTTACTTCTGTTTCCTGCTTTGACGGAATTTTGACGGAATTTTGCAGATATTCCTCTTAACAAGTGGCAAAATTTAACATTTCGCTTAATATCGGTCCAGAGCGAGGAAAATGAAAATATTAAATGTGTTTTTTTTTTTTTTTCTAAAGAGAAAATCGAATCCTAAAACTGCTGTGCTTACAGCCGCACGCTCGTACCCCTGCGCCGCGACTCGCTCTGATATATATGTATTCTAATATAATATTTGTATAAACGTTAAATAATCTCAAGAACAACTCGAATTAAATAAATATTGTTCATTAGACATTTGATGCAACATATTTAGAAAATGTCATATGTCAAGACACCTTGTGTATTGTGACACATTCTAGGTACATGTCTCTACGTGATTTCCATTTAGGCATGGAGAAAATGTAATTCATTTCAGTACAAATTGTATCTAAAATAATGCTAGGTATTCGATCTGGAATAGCTTGATATGATATTGATACTTTAATGTTACGGATCGACTATTATGCTATAGATTGATTCTTTCTTGACTCGCTTAAATAAATAATATATATTGCAATTTACTTAGTGAGATCGTGAGATTGTGGCGCCTGTAAACTTGACATTTTGTTGGTTCTCACTGCAGGAAATGAAATATTTAAATTATTTATATCACTCGTAACTCGTCTGTCGTTGATTTCCGTCTTTCAATATTTGAAGTAGGACACTGACCTAACACTATGTTAGGGGCCAGTTACATCTGTATACTTTGCTATAGAGCACGCTGTATCCTGCAACATACAGGAAATATTTACCAGTTTTAGCTTCAATTTTAGTTGTAACAGAAAATAAATAAATTTGTTGAAATTCGTGTCATGTAAATATTAATAATAATAGAACAATTTACTTTTTTAATTTTCTTTGCAAAAATGGGTTCTTTGAAGAAATTCTAAGTCAGCTTTACTCATACTCAACTTCACGCTGTATACTCATACGCCACAATTCGGTTAAATTTAAAATCTAAAATATTATACACTTAATTTTTATTAACCTCATAACGCTTACAACTTCATAAAGGTCAAAATAGATGAAAAATTATATCTCGTGTCTACACTATCTACCTTGGAAGGTTCCAAATATAGTAAAATGAAAGTAATTAAATTAAATTAAACTAATGAATAAAAAATGAACGCCACGCTTCGTACCACTCTCACAAAATATTTCAACATATTTGTATTTATTGAACCGAATGAGCGTGTTTTAAATTATTAGCGCCCCGAACTGGCAATTTGTAAAAACTATAAACCCTTTATAACTATAGAATACGTCATTGTCTAAATAAATGAAAAATCCACACGAATTTTACGTTTAGCGATTAAATTTTAGAGTGGCTGGTTTGTGTTCGTACTATTTATTTACTGTTCCAGCGGAGGATTAAAATATAAAAATGCTGACTTATTTAGTTTTAGCATTAGTCTCGCTTTGTTCCGGAAAAATGCTAAAATTCCGTTGATTGGACGTCGTTACGCTGTGGGACAGCATTATGTCCATTTTCTGGCTCTGGTAATAATATAAAACGCGGCGCTAAGTTACATCACTCAAGTATAATATAGTAGTAGTATATACGTCCATTTTTTTAAACAATTACTTAGTAGCTAGCTGAGGCCTGTTGTGGCGCAGCGGCACAATCGTGTGACTATAACCGAAAGGTTGTGGGTTCGATCTCAACTCAAGGAAATAAAAAAAATATATATTTAAATATTTAATGCTTTCATTTCTTCGCTCTGGTACAAGGCAAAACGCGGCGTTGATTTCCGCCACTCAATAAGCAATGCCTCAAACGGTGGAAGGTGAAGAATGAAAGTGGAACAGAGTGTCTTAACACTATGTTCCCAAGTTGCCTCTGCCCACCCTGCCATGCGCGGGATACAGCGTGAATCTGAGTAGAGAGTGTTTAATATTTTAAACCCCTTTATTTTAAATAATTACTTAATAGCTATCCTTTTATTTATATTTACGAGTACGGTATGAACGAGAGGTGTAATAATAAATATAGACCACTTATTTAGAAAGCTTGATTTATATATTCGAAAAAGATATAATTAAGATATTTTCCTGTAAGTATCAACTAATTATAATATACATATATGATAAATATCGGGTTGTAATGTCATTAAGAGACTATTTGCATCACCTAGAATGTAAGTTCGAATTCCAATCAGGGTATATATTATAATCATACTATCTTTTTTTTAGCTTTACACTGTAACCCACTCTTAAAAGGGTAGACAAAGGAAGACTAGGAACCTGGAGAAAACTGGTCTCAAGACAATCCGCTCCCATTAACACATTTCCGTTTCACACTTTCCGCCGGAAATCAACGACAAAGTTGAAATGACAATTCTCAACGCCGAGTTTTGCTTCCTTAACAGAGCGCAGAAATAAATGTACAATTGCATCTAGAGAGGGTATCGATTCTCTAAGGAGTACTTAGGTAACTTCCGTTTAGTTTAAAATTTTATTTAAAAATTCTTATAACCTCTAACAGTTTCATAGAAAACTTTAATACAAAAAGCTTTCTAAATAAAAACAAATCTGTTTGACCAATACTTTACTACTTTGCTCACTTAGCGGTTACGCGTCGTAGAACTATACGGGCATTATAGTGGTATGCTGTAAGTGTACACTGTAGCGCAGTGAGGGCGACCCGTAAGCACACGTGGGTCAGTTGAGCTTGTGCCAACAAAGCATACTCTGGAACTGGGTCGATGCATTTTTTACTGCTAATTACTTTATAGCTTAAATCTTCTATATCTTTTCTGTTTGTTTGTCATTTATGTGAAAATATGCGACCGGTGTGGATTCGAATTTCATGATATTTGTTTGAAACTTAAAAATATGACATAAAAATTAACATGTTAAATTTTTATTTCACATTTTTTAATTAACGTATAAATATACATGGCATGTTGGTAACTTTTAAAAGCGTTTCGACTTCGACACAGTTGACACACATTATCACACAGCACTACGCTACAGGTTACAAAATCCCTATTTAGATAAGTATCCCGAACCAGGTTACGCGAAGTGCGGCGTTGTGTTGCATATACGTATAACGTAAAGAACAATGAAGACTAAAGCAGTGACATATCACGTCATCGTTAAATTTTGTATCACTATGTTTCTTTTTTCAGAGAACTGTAAGAAATTGAAAAAAAAAAACAAGTTAAATTAGCTTAACTTAGCTTCAAGCTATTTCCCAAGCGGGGTAGGCAGAGAAAACAGAGCGCCAAACTACGGTCTCGGCATACCTTTTTCGCCTCGTCCACTGTCATCAACCTCTTCATATATGCCCTCCGAGGAGTCCTCATACGTTTTACGTGACGTTCCAGTACAGTATCTTCGATACTGTGTTTTCGAAGGTCAACCGAAGTCTCCCTCTCCCTCTCTTACTACTCACTTTTCCTTCATAAATCTTTTTTGCCATTCTTTGTTCACTCATTCGCACGACGTGCCCAAACCACCTGAGCACGTTCTTCTTCATTCTCACTGTGTCACATCCACGCTAGTACCTACCATTCTGTGTATCTCTTCATTGGGTATGCGATCAGCTAAACTGACTCCGCATATCCAACGAAGAGATCACATGTCTACAGTATTCATCTTTCTTACAATCTTCTTTTGTTACCGGCAGCAATACACCTTTCCACATCCATTTCGTATCTTCCGTCTCTACTAAACATATAATACTTTCCAGATATACTACCTCATTCACTTGTTCTAATCTTGCAGTAACATAATAATTTAATTACCACTTAGCGGCACCACGTGCTTACTGCGATGCGATGTGCGATTTCTGCATAGCATTTTACATCTGATAAGAAAAACCGCAGAGTAGACATATACCGCTTGAAAATTTCGAGACATAATTTTTTTTTGCAGAACACGACGTTGCTCTTTGTGTTATTAACATAGGGGGGATATGAAAATAATTCATCGTCCAAGAAAGAATTAATTATTTTTAATATTGAATAAGTTTTTGAAATATTTCATTATTTATCTTTATAAATGCGGCTCACTATCACTTTATAAACATTAATTAAGTACTATATATAATTACGACACATTATATACATACATAATGTACATGTGTTCCACTCCCACAGATTGTGACGAGATCTACCAGAGGATGTTCTCAGACGGAGGTCTGTTTGTGTGTTACATTAAAATACCTTTATTTCTTATAACCAAATAAATCTTGAATTAAGTAATATTATATAAGTACCTTTTTAGAGAAAGTATGACAGATTGTACTAGACTCACGTCTTTTGTGAACTGTTCAAGTCTTGGACGGTTATCGAGAGACGTAGGTACAAAATTTGTCGCTATTTACTTATTTTAAAGAAAAATACTGTTATTTAAAACGTATACGTTTAATATAAAAGTATTTTTCTTTTCTAAGTGATTCATAAATTCTGTCAAGAAAAAAAAACTAATAAAATAACTAAAAAAAATGCTAACATTTGAGTGTGCGTTGAGTGCATATTAACTTAATTTATGTGTGTTTCTTTGTGTGTGTTTAACCTAAATACAATTTGTATTCATTAACAAAACGATAAACAGCTGCTCTGATTTATACACGACTGTTACACGACTGCCTTAATTTTCTAATGGAATCCTCTTTATAGATTACGACCACGATACGATACGATATTTATTTTTTATTTGTGATCTACTCGTATATCTTAGTACAGTTGGTTAGTGGAGCGCTAACATTTTTGAACATATTGAAAGGTAAGGTTGAAAGAAAGAATATTTTTTTAATATTATTTATTTTAACTGAATTTAATTTTTTAAATATTTGTTGTTGTACATTTACGGCGTATCGTGCATACGGAGATTTAGGAGTTTATCGTTATAAAGTATAACGTTATAAAGAGTTTACACTGTGTTCACATATATATATATATATATATATATATATATATATATATATATATATATATATATATATATATATATATATATATATATATATATATATATATATATATATATATATATATATATATATATATATATATATATATATATATATATATATATATATATATATATATATATCAAATTAATTTAAAAAAATTCTGATACTATAAAATTATAATACACAAGTAAATCCACGTGATAATGCTAAAGTTAACAAATAATAATATTTGCTAATAAAACAACACGCTAGGCTCTACTTAGGCAATAATTAATTACGCGGGGCTATGTTATATTTCAGTTCGAATTATTTTTCAGAGTTTCATGCAATCTGTTAATGTCTCTGAACACTTATGTTAGATTGGATAAATGTCAATATTTTTGGTGGTTTACGTTTTTCTTATAATGTTTCAATATTAGGAAAGGCAGACTAACACCGTTGTATTATATATTTATTATTACTAACCCTGTGTGTACATAATGTATATATTTATTTTAATATATGTTTTTTTTGTTATAGGTGAAGGCAATTTTTAATTACATCTTCTTTTTTTTTCTTTTTTTTTAATATGCATTCTCCTATTGCGTAATATTATTTCTTCTACCGTACAACCTCCTTCGTGTCTTCTCCATTCAACGTGACATTGGCGAAGTGATATGTGCTCAACTGGCACGCTCGAAACGCCATAATCAAAGAACCATACCACCAATATTAGGAAAGGCAGAATCATTTTCTTACTTCACCCTATTTCCTCTCTAAGTTCGTCAAAATTTCTACTTATAGTACCCAAAGCGGAAAAATCAAAATAATCGAACCTACAACTATAGTTTCTAATGCTGTTCCAATGAGCCACAATTAAACCTTAATGCGAGGAATTGTATATTAATACTAAATATATACATAAATAATAGCTATATTTAACAATATAGAGTAGATCAAATCAAACAAAATTGTGCAAAATGTGGAGTAATAAATACTATGTCGAGATTTCGACCAAACTTTCTCTTTAGTGTATTTGCTCATAGCGGATATGTAAAAATACTTAGATTGCCTAATTAGATATCCTTCCAAATTTGATTGACGCTAGCCTTCGAAATCGGCTGACACTGTCAGGCCTGGCGTCATTAATTTATTCACTCACCATGGAATTTTAAGGTAATATATTATTATTATTTATATATTAATTTATTTTTCAGTTTCGCAATGATTCCCTAGCAGGATTGTTAACGAATACAGAGCATCAAACACTACGATCTTGGCTTACTTTTTTCACAGCATCCACTGTCATCACGCCTCTTACCGTTCAGTTTTTAGCTTTTTTCCCATTCTTTAGTCACTCATTAAGAAATTATATACGTAACTTAATATGGAAAGCCAGATACCCAAATCTATATTTATGTTTATTTAATTATTTATTCTATTGCTCTATCGTTTTCAAAATGCAAAGGATGACATTAATGATTTAACTCATGTTCCCGATCGAGATAAAACTGACGTTAAAAGTTTTATGTCATTTAATGATGTCATAAAATGTTTTTTTAGTAACATTTTACAAATATTTTTACAAATATTTAGATGAATTTTATTTAAAATTATTTACCTTGTAATACCGGTAAAACTCTGCTATTTTAAATATAACTTAACGAAAGATGAAAAGGAGGCCTATCGTGAAGCTGAGTGAGAAAGAAGAAGAAAAAAAAGAACACCAGAACTGATGCATGACCGACTGACGATTCTGAGTAACCCTAAGAACTGAATCGAAACCTCTCTATAAGGAAACTTTTCCAGGTGATATAACGTGAGAGACAACCCTTAATACACCATTAGAAGGAGCTTAAACACAGCGGCGCAGGTGCTGAGGCTGTAAATCCACCGGTTGTAGATTCTATTCTCACTTGAGAATATGAATTATTCTCTTTCTTTCCTCACTCGGGTAGAGACCGACAGCTCTGCATAATGAATATCATCCATACCTAAAACTGTAAATGCGACATTAATTCATGCCATTTTCACAATCTTCATCAATTATTTATCGTAATATATCAAACAAAGAGCAGCACTGAGTTCTGCCATGCAACACGCAGAAAATGGAGTGTTCTAGGAAATGGAGTGTTTCTAGTGAATCCAGCATGGATTCACTTTTTCTCTTCCCTGGTTTATGAAAGATACATCATGAAGCCAGAAATATTTTGTAAAATTCTCCCTACAGAGATAAATAAGTTGTAACAACAGTATAAGAATTTCGATGGGTTAGTGGTTAGAGTATAATACTGTGGGGATCGAACCCACTACCTGTCGCTTACAGTGACATACTTGTGCGCCACGACAGACCTCAAATAAGTTTTGCTAGAACAAAATTTCTTTAATGTTGATTTTCATTACTTTCTATTACAATCTCATTTACCGACATTGCAAAATAGTAAAAGAAAATATATAATTCTGCAAAGTCGCACTGAATCTATTGAATCTTTGTATGAAATGAGGTCAGACCAGAGAGCAGCGCTCTTTGGAAATACCTGGCATCAGCCAATTTAGCGTAAACTAAGAGCATTGACATTAAATAAAAGTAAAAAAAACATAAACAACATAGGAATTGCAAAAATACGTAAAAATTTAACGTATTTCACTTTTGTGTGCTACATCCGTACGGCACAGTTGACTGATTTTATTTGCATGGTTATAAATTCTATTCCCTTTGCAATTTTTTTTTTATTACTATCTGTATAAAGTGCGGTACCAAAAGCAGAAAAATATGAAATTAGTATTTTTTTAGCTTTACGTTCCATCCCGAACATGGCAGGGTTGTGACAGGTTCCATAACCTGTCACAACCCTTCGATCCACACTCGAGGAAATGAAATAATTAATATTTTCAAATAATATATTTAATATTTTTGTCTCCGCTCTGGTAGCAAGGCAGAGAGCAATGTTGAGTTCCGTCTCTCAATACGCAATGCTTCAAATTTAGCAGAAAGTAAGGAACGGAGCGGATATGAAAAAAGGTGCGTACCAAATGCCTGTAACGTTATCAGATTAAAAAAAATAATACTCGGTAGACTTTATATGTAGTAAACATGTAAACATATGTATTTTTATGTGAAACTCCCAACAAAATATGACATAGCAAATCAATTTGCATTAACGCCGCGGAACAATAACTCAGCGATTGATCGACAAGTGTTTGCGCCTGCCTCACTGTAGGTACATATTTGCATAATTCGTCGCCGGGATTTCCGTTTAAAGTGAATCTTTTTAATTGAATTCGTTCATTTCAATATGACAATACGCCGGCGCGCAGGACGGGGCGCTGCGGCGTCGACAGGTGCGAAACTCCGGCCGTTCTTTGTTGGACAAAGTTACTGAAAATATTTGTGAAAATACTATTTTGTGGTATTCATTAAAGCAACCAATTCTCTTATTTCCGTTTCAAGTTTAGTGTTTGTGTTCTTTTAGTGCTTTTCTGTTTTGTTGTTTATTTAAATTGTAAGTGTAAATTATTGTTAGTGAATAATTTTTATATATTGAGGCCTGTCGTGACGCAGCGGCACAAGAGCGGCACAAGAGTGACTGTAACCGACAGGTTCTGGGTGCGATCCCCAGTCGAGGAAATGAAATATTTAATATTTTCAATTTAAATATTTAATGTTTCATTTCTTCGCTCTGGTAATAAAGCAAAGTGTGGCGTTGAATTCCGCTACTCAACACGCAATGCCTCAAATTCGGCGGAAAGTGGGGAACGGAAGTGGAACGGAGTGTCTTAACACTAGGTTCCCGGATTCCCTCTGCCTACCCTATCTAGTGCGGATACAGCGAGAAGCTATAAAAAAAAATATTTATAATATGTTACTCCAGTAGTAATAATATAGAAGCTTTTATAAATGCATTGTAAGTATACATAGATTAGAACACAAGTTAATTCAATATCGCAATCGACATCGTACTATTACTATGATGAATGTGGGTTCGATCTCAACTAGGGAGTATCAATTGTTTTCTTACTATGATAACAAGAATAAGCACGACGTTAATTTAATGTGAGGTAGAAAGTGGGGAACAGTAGGTGCCGCAGTATAAGTTTCATTTAAAAAAAATGAAATATTCAATATTTTCATCGCTCTGGTAACGAGACAAAGCGCGGATTTTAATTCAATAAATTAGTATACAAATTCAGTGAAAAGTTAGAAAAAGAAATGTCGTAATGGGTACGTGTTTACATATTTTCGCTCCCATACCCGCGCACATACTAGAAGTATAGCGAGAATTGAAGCCATCGCTGATTAATGAAAGAGCTTTCCATTATAAAATTAACTTGCTATATCATTTTATATTTATTAACGATGAAAACAATTATTTAAATATGACGTTGAAAATATCAGAAATTTCATCTGCATACGACTCTCAGTTATAACAATTACATGTACAATACTATTCATTTACAGTACAATACTATTGATTTTAATACTGATACGTATATGTACACAAGTTTCAGACTGATAAACGGCATGAGCTAAGTTTAAAAGGGTTTCTTATTACTAATTCGTGAGCGAATTAACATAAGATCTGATTAATAACATGGCGACACTCGTTCAGATTCTACACTGGACTTGGCACGAGGGTAGTCTTATTTGTGTTAGTTAGAAGTGTAGAGATATGCAAGAGGATATTTTTATTAATTTTATAATGTACTAGCTGCTTACGGCGACTCCGCTGATTTGTTCTATGAAAACTGTTTGAGTTTTAACTACGATCAGTTTAATTCTCCTTCGCATAATGATGAAGAATGGCCTGTCGTGACGCAGTGGCGCAAGCGTGTGACTGTAACCGACAGGTTTTGGTACCCGCTCGAGAAAATGAAATATCTAATATTTTCCATTAAAATTTTTAATGTTTTCATTTCGTCGCTCTCATACATGGCAAAATGCGGCGTTGAGTTACGCCGCTCAACAAGCAATGCCTCAAAATCGGCGGAAAATGGGGAACGGAAGTAGAACGGAGTGTCTTAACACTAGGTTCCCAAGTTCCCTCTGCCTACCCTGCCATGTGCGGGATACAGCGTGAAACTGAGCTGAGTTACAGTATATATTATTGGTATGTTATTTACTACTGCAATTGTCGTAATTTTTGTAATGAGGTTTACAATGATGACAATACTTTGACTGTAAAATGTAACGCAATTCAATGAGATTTGCGTTAAATCAATCATGTATTCAATCCGTATATCAATTAACATACACAGTTTAAAATCCCAATTGATTTGACAGTGGTCAGAACAGAAACACCAACGTGTTTCTGTTCTGACCACTGTCAAATGGATTGGGATTTTAAACTGTGTGTGTTAACTGTGTGTGTTAACTGTGTCTGTTAATGTCAATGCAAGATTCCTCCAGACTGTGACAGACCAGTGGATATCGTCTTCAAGTAGAAGCATATAGATATCGTAGCAAGTTTCTTGAATTAATAGTTCTTTTTTCAGCTTCACACTGTATCACGCACATGGCAGGGTAGGCAAAGGGAACTTGAAAACGTTGTGTTAAGATACTCCGTTCCACTTCTGTTCTCCACTTTCCGCCGAATTTGAGACATGCGATTTGATTACGTGTTGAGTAGAACTAAACGCTGCGTCAACCTCATCTTCAACATTGCGTGTTGCACCTCAACGCTCCGTTTTACCTTGTTACCAGAGCAAAGAAATGAAAACATAAATATTGTAAAATATTAAATATTTCATTTACTCGAGTGAGGATCGAACCCACAACCTGTCAGTTACAGTCACTCGCTTGTGCCGCTGCGCCATGATGTGCATCAATTGGTCCTCGAACAATGTACTCGTACAACAACACGCTCAAATAGATCATTTCCCACTATTAGGTTTTACTATGTATACTCTGCCAAGAGCAGCATCTGGTCACACGATTTTTTTTCTTGCCTTATAAGACTGTTTTATTTTCACTTTCTACTAATATTTAATATGCAACTGACAGAGTTTGACGCCTACGAGTCAAAAATATTACCACAACACGGCAGCGCTTCCCCCTCCCTTGCGTAGGATGCGTCGCTTACGTTTGGCATGTTATTTTATAATTTTTATTACTCTATTTCTAATAAATTTTCGTAAAACCCCTTTTTTACTTAAAAATATCTTTGATTTTCACAATTAATATTCATTTAATATTGAAAGTTGTTCAAATGAAATATTTTTTATTTAAATAATTATAATAATATATAAGAAATCTTATGATAGAATAAAGCACAGTCAACTTACACTTTTTAATTAATATTGGATGGGACAAGAAATAATGTCTTTCTTGCATTAAACAAAACCTATACTGAAATCAGATTCTAACAGATTTGAAATAGAAAAGGGCCATGAAATTAGCATTAAAAAAAGTTCTGCTTGACGTATTTTATCGTCCACTCTTTTAAACGTCTACTCCAAAACGTCATAATTGAGGCTTTTGAATACTTAAATTGTGACGTCAAAATTAATGTCTACCTTATTAATAACTTTAAGTATGCCGTTGACCGAATTATAAAAAGTATAGTTATTTGAGTTGAGCAGTATTGGGGGTTGAGCTATAGATACAGACTTGTCTGCCAGATCGGGGAAATAAAATTATTTGAATAAAGTTCCCCTGAATTGTACTCTAGCCGACAACTGCACGTGCACGTTCAAACGCTCCCTAAATCTTTTATATTAGCATATATTATATAAATCTTAGAAAGCTTTAAATATTCTCGATACCTACTCCATGAATTTATAAATGTTATTTCACGTCTTACATCTGATCAGTAAGCAGGTCAAAGTTTGGTCCTTAAACTAAAATTTTAATACAACAGCCCGCGGCGCCAACAAACAGTGGGCCCCTTCAAGTTAGTCGCTCTTGCCTCGATACTCGATACATTATGTTGATTGTGTAAGTACTTACTTTGAGAAACCTTCCTAATATAAATATTTAGTATGTATTAGCCGAAAACTTGTACGTTATATTATGCTACGTATGTTGTTTTGTGTAAAGATGTGAATGAATATGAATGAAGGTCAATTTAGAAGTGAAGACAATCAATACATTTTATTTCACAAGTATCGAAACTATTAATTATTAAAAATATTTTACAAATCCAATTATGCAAATATTTTAATAAAATATTACTATTTATAAGAATATTTATAAGCACATTAAAGAAATAATTTCTTAAATGTTATGAACGGACGCCATGAAGCTGTGGCACGGCGTCTAACTAAGCGCAACATTTTTGGATTTGATAATATAGATATAATAGTTATTTAATTATTTAAAGCACGGCATTGAATTATGCCACTTAACACACACAATATATAAAAAAAAAATAAAAAGTGGGAAACGAAGTGTCTCATTTTCCTATTCTTTAAGGAAAGCTTTGTGAAACAAAAAAGGAACCATCTCACGGTTTATAATAGATTTATTATAATATCTAGAGGCGTCCTGTGAGCATGTGAGCAGTTCGTGCAACGTACAGTAACATAAGCTTCATATAGAGTTCAGAACACGTCCTACTACTACAGGAGATACTCTACCTCTAGATATAAGTAAGCATCGACAAGTAGCCTCGACGTTCTGTAAACGAAATTCAACGTTAAAGTTTATCTTACGAGTACCTTAAATTTGAAATTAGAAACTGCCTTTTAGCATAATTTAATGTAGAGCAAAGACAAATCATACGTGACGATAACATAGTTATTCATGTATCTGGTATAAGTCTTCGAGACTGGCAATCATTCTCACTTTCTGAGAAATTCGTGAAAATGTCTACAAATATTTTTAAACGATAAAAAATATAACACATGTGCTCGTATACCTGATTACTTAAATTAAAAAAAAAATCCAATGTTACAAAGTGAACACACAAAATATAATATCTCCTTAGCAATGGAAAAGGTAAAAGAAAGGCTATATAGGGTAAGGGTAGTTACCATAAAAGACTATAAAACCTCCATAACCGTATTTTTTTTACTTAAGTTTACTTAACACTTGACTTATTTTGCAATCTATCTATGTAGCGTCTAAGCGGCTAAGAGTGTAAACCTGCTAATGGCTAATACGTTTTTACAAAGAAATAGTAGTTAAGAAAAATAATGAATACGCCATAAATAATATAAATGATAATCAAGACTTTAAAACTTAGGATTAATTATCAAATAATCGATAATTAATCTGGTGCGTCGATGTCGGTCAATTTCACGCCCAAAGTTATAACTGCAAAAAGATATATGTACATACATAGATAGATACGTTCGAAACTAACAAATAATATGTAAAATACTTTCTTTACTCTATTGAAACATTTTTACTTGCACAATACTAATCTGAATCGTATTCAATATTTTTATTAGTGTTTCCCTCATTATTTTTTCAAACTACTCTGCATATACAGTATAAAGCTCCTGAGCGATTATTATGAACGAAATACAACAAATAAATATTTATTGTATATATAAATAGAACGAATTAAATCTCTTTGTTTGCGTATAACGCTCCGTCGATTCCGAACAAATGTTATTTCATACAGGTCTGTTATTCATTTTATAATATTAGACGAAGTTATTCTGACGTTCGTTATTAAAATATATATATACGTAAATCAGCATTACCCGTTTCCCGCATAACATTAGAAGTAGAGGCAACCTAGTGTTTACATACTCCATTTTTCATTTTTTGCCCAATTCAGAATTGACTGACTGACTGACTGATTTGCGAAACACCACTCACTTTATCTATCAGAGTGAGAAAATTAATACAATCTAAATATACCCCTCGAGTGGTAAATGAACCCACAATTGTCGGTTCTACAGTCACGCACTGTGACTGCGCTACGAAGGCGTCGTTATTATATACGAGTATATAGGTTTCATACTGTCGGCGGCGGCGGCGGCGGCGGAGCCTGTAAATCAGTTTCACTCGAGCGCCGCACCACGTCGGTAACTGAATGTTAATTTCAATGAACTAATAATAAGCCTCTTGATACTGCGAGTGTCTATTAGTTAGTCTGCACGAATTCTAATAGAAATTAAGCCTTTATATTACGAATTTGGTTAATTAATCTTTAAAAATGTTTGAGGCAGTCATGGCACAGTGGCAAAGTGTCTGACTATAAGCGCAATATTTGTAAGTTCAAATTATTTTAGGGGACATTCATTACATTCATTACCAAAACTCCGAACGTGACACACACGCAACTATAGAGCTTTAGCGTTAAGTTCACCTTTTGGCTTGCAATGACTAGAAAATTTGTTGAAAGCATTTAGATATATATTATAAAATATTTTTTTTTTATTTTTACGCTGTATTCTGTACATAGTAGAGTAGATAAAGGAAACCCTATGTTAATGTTATCTAAAAATACATTTCATTCCCCATTTTCTGCTGGATTCTTCAGGCAGATTCGAACACCACGCTCTGCCTTGTTACTAGAGCGAACAAATGAAAATTTTAAATTCCACAAAGTAGGAGTTGATCCCACACCATCGTGTTCACAGTATTTGTGCCCCTGCACCTTAGTAAAATATTTTTCTTTTTTGTTGTAATAATAAATTTTCTAATAAACTCAAGAGTGTTTTAACCTACAATTGCTCATAGTCAACGTTTTAATAAATTCATCGAATATTCAATCATGTAGTACCTGAGTATGAAACATTTGATATCATCCTATTAGTTGTCTCGTCAGTCAGTGCCATAGTCTGGTGTCAGTTTTGTCAGGTGCGCGTCATCTTGCCCCTGTATTCTCTATATTAAGAAAACACACAATCAGAATAACTTGAAAGCTTAACACGGTGGTTTAGCAAGTTAAAAAGGTCGACTGACTTCAATAAAGTACTTTAAAAGTTTAAATTACATTACGAGAATGTAAAAGTTTTAGGATTTCTCCACGGCTATGTAGAGAGGAGATGAACTTAAAGCTTCAAATTTCAAAGCTCACTGCGTTGACAAGAAATATTATTTTTATTCTTTTAGATTCATGCTGTGTACCGTAAATAGCAGGGTAGACTGAGAGAACATGGGAACCTAATTTTAAGACACATACATAAATAGACACGTTCGAAGCATATATATATGTAACGAAATTATAAAGTTATGGTATTTATCTTCACGCGTATCCATCGCGTATACAAAAAGCAGGGGGATCTTTGTTTTAACACGTTTCTTTCCCCATCTTTTGCCATGCTTTTTCAAGACATTGTGCGTCTGTCATGTTAGAATTCGAAGCTTGGCCTTGTTGCACATTGGCCACGTAACATAATCATTTAATATATATATATATATATATATATATATATATCTATATATATATATATATATATATATATATACATATATATATATATATATATATATATATATATATATATATATATATATATATATATATATATATATATAATCGATACACGTTATATAACATTCACAATAGCCATGTCACAAAGTTGCCACTCATCAACAAAGTGATTGACGCGCGCTACGCCGCCGCCCGGACAGCTACGACGATCCCGCGACAGCGTCGCAAGCATCGCTGATCTTTGGCTTGACGTGCCGGAAACACGCGTAGATATGTGCGGATGTTTATATAGTATGTTGTATATTTAAATATTACTATATATCTAAATAGTCAGTAAATTTGGTGTACGGACGATAAATTTACGTGATAACGTTATAAATAATAGCAGTTTTACACGGATTGAATTATTATCACTGAATTATTGTTATTTTGTATAAAACGTTAAAAATTTATTTTTTTGTTTAAAATAAATGAACATAATACGTAGACAGTTGATTCAAATATCTAGATTCTATATCAATTAATTACGTGTAACCTATTTTTTTATACACGCTGAGACCGATCGTGTCTCTTTATTGCTTGTCCTTCACTTTGGCGAAAAGGAGGAATGTGAACGTGCGCGACGGACGGGACGTTACAGGCGTTCACAAAAGATGAATGTGCTTAAAAATATTCAACGCAACGCTCCCCAAGAGCCTTATCAGTTTATCTCGTATTTTCCAGTAAATCATATAAAGTAGAACATATTCAGTATATTTAACATTTGTACTTGAAATGACGAACCCAGACAGGCGCGTGACGCGACTGCTTATACGTAACAGGCGTTTGAATTGCGCAATATGGAATCAAAATGCTATTGATATAACATAAATGTTATTTTAATAATGAATTTTATATTCATAAAATAAGATTTTAAAACGATTTAGTTTATCTGAACTATGAAATAACCTAGCAGCAGCAGTGTTTCAGTTAGCGCATCTGCCTCCACCTCAAACGCCTATAAATAAACCTATTACCTACCAGCAAATGTACTGTACGTGAGGTGCTTTGTCTTTGTCAAAAAAAAATAATTAATGATTGAATTGATATAAAAATAAATAATATACTTTCATTAACACATAGTATGTGTTACGGCTTCATTGCAAAATTTACGTCATTTCCATCATAGCGGCGTTCAGTTCCACCACTACAAAGAAAATGACACTATGTTACTCTCCCTATCCTGCTTTATGCGGGATAAAGCGTGAAGCTGAAAAAAAAACATTGATATCGATACATATTTTTTGCCTTGAACAATGTTTCATTTTATTTATTATTTATTTACTTTATACTTTGTTACACAAAAACAGTATATACAAGTATAAGAAAAAGAAAAGAAACATTTGTTGTAAAGGAGGTCTTATCACCATAGGTGATCTCGTCCAGGCAAACTTTACCATGAAATGATCTGAGAACTGATATTGATAGGTGTACAAAATTTTAATATTTTTTTTTAATAAAGTACCTAAGTCAAAAACTTATAAGTAGTGTTTCTATGATGATTTAGTCCTAAAACTGAAAGAAGAGAAAAAAAAATTAAGTGCCACCCTTTTATTTCCAATGTCTTAAAAAATTAATTAAATTAAGCGGAAGTTGGGGAGGTTAGCTACACTAAGTTTACTCCGAAGTGCAAAAAAGAAAAGTATAAATTTTGCCTCAGCGTCCTACTTTCACTCTTCTCAACCATACATACATACATATTACACTAGAAGTTTCTACTATAAATAGAACACTTGCTTAAGTGACTTCAAGGCACGGACGTGGCTCTTACAAATTACTTTTTTTAATATTAGATATGAAATGTAACAAAATTTTCAAAATATACTCACATTATAAAACAATTCTATAATATTTATTCATTATATTTACATATCTATTGTATTTAATAACATCTTCCTGATCAGATGTTAGATTTCAAATAATAAGTCCAGAAATAAAATATTTCCTCGCTCTCACAACGAGCAGCGGCGACAAACAGCGGCGTTTAGTTCCACCATTCAACATGCAATGCCTTAACAATTTTATGAAAAAGTGGGGATCAGAATGTCTTAATGAGAATGGAGTGTCTTCGCACTAGGTTCCTAAGTTACTTCAACCGACTCTAAGTAAACTCTAAAACCCCAAGCTAAATGCTGGAACTAAACTAAAAAAAATATATATATATATGTATATGTAAAAAGAGAGGAAAATTAACAATGTCTTACTGAATCTATATATATATATATATATATATATATATATATATATATATATATATATATATATATATATATATATATATATATATATATATATAATATATATATATATATATATATATATATATATATATATATATATATATATATATATATATATATATATATATATATATATATATATATATATATATATATATATATATATATATATATATATTTATATATATATATATATATATATATATATATATATATATATATATATATATATATATATATATATAGATTCAGTAAAACATTGTTAATTTTCCTCTTTTTTTACATAACGTGCTAGCAACGTGCGACCTAGTATAGATAAAGCGCGGGAGAAGTGGAATAATTTGGACAGTAAATAGGCGACGTGAGACGTTTGTGCCTGCAATTTAAATTGTTTTAATTTCTTCAGTGAATTAACAACGGGGTACAATGGAATGTACGCGTAGTTTCTTTGATGTAGCCGGAGATCTGTAGAATGACACGGAGATGATGATTATGGTTATTTTGGCCTCACGCTCTGCCCTGCATAAAACATGCAACATGCAACAGAGAAGCATTTAGGTCTATTTTATGGCTAAACTTAACGCCATACTTGATCTTACTCAGAATGAGTAAATGAGAAAAAAAGAGCGTGACTGAATGACAAAAGGAGAGAGAGAGAGACTGAGTAGAGATCGAACCCATGGCTATAGCTTTGTTACACTACGATAGCCTTACAATTTAATCTTCATGTTAATTTATATGAGTGATTTTATTTGTTAAAGCTTTTGTAAAAGCCAACGCTATGGGCTTTGGTTTTAATTCTGGCAGTAAACGTACGTACGGACGGACGGACTGTTGTACCACTACATTCTTTCTGCTAAAAGACAAATTGTAAAATTTAAATGAATGTAATAAAAATATTGGATATTTTTTGCCTTATTGAATAGAGATATACATATTTCAACGTATATGTATAAAAATTATGTACAAATAAATGTTCAGATCAAGCAAGCTATATTACTTAGAAATAATATATATCGAGAACATCGAGTGTAATTGGCTAAGTAGTGTTAAGGTGCTCAACCGACACTAAATACCTGCAAATTGGTGTAAAATTGAAGCCGGGCTCGCATATGTCTCTTTACTACATAACTAGTAATTTAACACGGTTTCAAGCATTTCCCTGGATAGAAACAAGTGAAAGAGGTAACAACATTTTCGAGATATTGCGGAAAGTTTGTCATTTTGTTACCTCCGAATGGGATTTAAGCTCACAGCAGTCACCTCACAAACAGACAATGTGCAGCAGCGCTATTATAGCCCAAACTTATGAGTACATAATATTTTATATTTTAAGGTTATGTTATTTTATTTAATGTGCCTATATAGAAAATTAGTCTCCTCGATATACTGAGACTTCTGAAATTAAATTAAAAAAATATGTTAAATAAAGTTTTGGACGGAAGATCAGAAAAGAGCGCTAATTGCTCATTTTTATATGATCAATATTTCTTATTATATGTGAATATATAAAACTTTTGAAAAGTGTCTATACAAATACACGAACAGCGAATGTTTCTTTCTTCGTTAATTATCGCATTAAACATATTAATTCAAATACTTGAAATACATTGATGAGATCCCACCCATTCGTGGGAACAGTAACAGGAGAAACCTAGTGACACTTTCGTTTCTTACTTTCCATTGAATTCTGGAAACCATGCGTGAACTCAACGCCGCGCTTTGCCTCGTTGCCAGAGTAAAGAAATGAACATATTAAATTAAATTAATATTAGTTAAATATAATGAATATTCAATATTTAATTCCCTCGCACACAATACACCGCGAGACATAATTAAGAGGCTACAATATGGATAATTCAATAACGCTACAAACTCCGCCCTCCATTAGCTGAATAGAAATACGCAGTACGCCACGCCATTGTGATATTACTAACTAATTTCACTTTCGCGTAATATCGGCGCGAATACAGTCGTAAATTAAATTTGAACGAAGTGTTGCCAATGTTAATAACGAGTGTAGATGCTGGAGACCTTATTTACTTTATGCTTTTAGTTTAACCGTTTCTTTTATTATTTAAAAACATTATATCAACAAGATATCCAGCTTCCAGGTCTCCAGTTTATGTTACTTTCCACGACTGGGAATTGTTCCCGCAACCCACACCATTAAGGCCTCATACTAAAATCACCGTAAAGTTCATTTAATATAGAATTCAATGTTAGTATATTAGTATTAACTTACTTTTCTTTATTAGTAGCAATATCATGATATGAAATTTAAAAGACTTCCGGAGTCCTAATATTTATAAATATTACCCATAGTAAACTCACCCATAGTAAAATCCAATACGATGAATTTATAATAAACGATTCCTTCCCGTAAAAATCGAACACACTGCCATAGAGTTTACAGTCCGAACAAAAATATTTTAATACATTGTGACAAAGTATAGTACACAATATAGTAAAGTAGTATTTCACATCGCGTGGCTCACAACAAGTGGCAATATAAACTATTGAATAATAGATATCTATTATTTAGAAACTAAATTATCATACATTCGTTATTTAATTCTCAATATCAAATATAACCCCACAACGATCGTATTCATGCGACTAAATATGCTATGCAAGCCTAATCACAAATGGCTTAGCACTATAATATTATCAATGATAACACTCATAGCACAGACAGTGGCTGGAATTAGCTAAATTAAACATTAAACTTTAGTGAAACTGACTAAAGTAATCTAGACTGAGAGTATTTAATTGCGGCTCTTTCGCACATTAGAGCATATGGCGTTGTTTTGGTCAATTATAGTCTGAACGCGCGAATATCGCACTCGACAGTGTGTTGTTTGGGGTAAAGTACTTTTACCTGCATCTGGTTTCCTGTGGATTTTAGGAAGAGGGATTATGTGCAATTTTAGGTGTTTTTATTGTTTTTAATTGTTTAGATAATTTTTCTAATTATAATAATTATTTTCGATATAATTTCACATTATTTTTGTATACCACGTCTATGTTTACATTTCAGTTATTTACACAAGATATAAAGAATGCTGTAATACATCGCGAATTTTGTATATTAACTGAAGTTTTTTTTCTTAACACTTTAAAAATAGTAAAAATATTTAGTAAACAGCATTATCTTTTGCTATACGATATTTTAATGAATTGTCTTTGGATAGTGAAAATTTGTAAAAATCCTCGTACAGACATGATAACAACACAAATAAATTGTAACAAGCGTATAAGAATTTCGACGTAGCCTGATGATAACGATATGAACGGTTTTCAAGAGGCGCGGGTTCAAATACCGCTACGTTTAAATATTTATAAGTTTTTAAAACGAATATGATTAAGTATTCACCTGAATATTTTAGGAGGGAAATGTTTTTCCACCATATGTACGTAATTTTTTTCCACTTTGCGATGTATCCCACACGTGCCAGAGTGTAAGCAGAGAGAACTTGGGGACTTAGTGTTTAGACACTTTGTTCTCGTTGCCCACTTACCGCCGAATTCGAGACATAGCTTATCTATTGAATAGTGGAGCTTAACGCCAGGAAACGCGAAGAAATGAAACTATTAAATATTTCATTTGAAAATAAAAAATATATATTTTTTCTAAGAGGGAATCAAGCCCACAACTTGATGCGCTTACGGTCACGCACGGCTTGGCTATATATGTATGTATGTATAGCCATTTCTTTTTATGTCCGATGGTATACACAGGTGGACTGTTTTTGATATATGAGATAATATTTCTTTTTTTTTAGCTTCGCGTGGTAGGGTCGGCAGAGGGAACCTGGGAACCTAGTGTTAAGACACTCCGTTCCACTTCCGTTCCCCACTTTCCACCCAATTTGAGGCATTGCGTGTTGAGTGGCGGAACTCAAATAATAAACTCATATATAGCTTATATGATTTTATTTTGAAAATAGTACCCGCGAATGTATATAAAAAACAAATATATTATCTACTTTAACTAATTTTCATTTAAATCTTAACAAAAATAGTACATAGTAGTCTACGTAAAGCTTCCTTGCATTCCGCACGTGGAGTGTGGAGGCAGCCCGCAATCATTGCGGTATCTCGAGAGCTCTTGTCGGGTATCACTTAAGTCACTTCTGGTATTTCAGGCTTTAGCAAGTATGCTTATTTTAAAGTAGGCAAACTATTATTGATTAGAAAAGGGTAAACGTTTGTAAATTATAATGTTTTATAAAAGTGATATTTGGTTTATTTTTATTGGCGAAAATCAAAGACGTTATTATGTTTTTGTTGACTTGTTTTAGTAACAAGACAAAGCGTTAAGTTCCACCACTTTATTACACAATATCTCTAAAATTGAGTGAAAAACTGGACGGACTGAACTGGACGGGATACGTAGTATATTAGTTCCCTCTGCCCACATACTACGTGAAGCTACAGCAAAGAGAACATGTTACTGTTATGCAATTTAAAGTCAATGAAGATAATAAACAGAAGTGGGAAACTTTTATCTAACCGTTATAATTATTTGCAAGTCCTTAATTAACATTCATTAAATTATTTATTGTATACTTAAATATAAGGCTGGGAACTTATAGGGGCTTGTGGCAGCCCCTTTAAATGTCGAATGAATTAATAACTTTGTACCGTGAAAGCAGGCCTTAAGAACAATTAGAAATCATTATGAGATATTCTTGTTTGTCATTAAAAATAACCGCATATAGCACGGTGGATAGGGCAAGACACTTCGCACCCCATCAAACTGCCGAACTTTCGAGAGTTTCCTAAGGCGGAAATCAATGTCGTTCTTTGTATTGCTATTAATAAAACAAGTAAATCAACAAGGCCTTCCCATGAGTAAGACTTGAACTCACGACCGCCACGTTAACAGCCAAATTATGTGTTGCTGTGATAAAAAAATAATATATTTATTTTTTTATTGAAAAAAAAAAAAAACAAAATATATTTTAGGTTCCACTATTATTTCTTTATTATTTTTTATTCATATAATAAGTATGCAATTTTTTTATATATTTATACATGCGTACATACATACATATAGGACCGAAGTTAACAAAAGCGTGTAAAAAAGAGGTGACAATTAATACGATTATCACGACCGCGGGAGGCGCAAACCCAGAGGAGACGCCGTGGAGGAGGGAGGCAAGACGCGGCCGAGAGTAATGTACTGGGATTTGGGGCCATCCATAAAATCCTTACATTCGTCACGCCGACAGGTTAATGCCGGCGTGATGGAGAAGGGACGTCCCTTCCACGCAACATAATCTGTCGCTAAGCACTACACCACTAGTCATATTGATTTTTGCTTCCAATAATTGATTGGCCGATGTCAAATCACTAGAAGTAATCTTTCTTTGGCCATGTTCGTGGATTAACGTAACCACAGAGCAAAGGTAGAAGTAGGTTTTGAGCTTTATTTCATGGTTGTTTTTTATTTAATGCACGTAGATCTTGTTACCATTTACTAAATTGTTAGCTATACTTCTTGATTTCTATTCTGCAAGATGTGCTAGGAACTAAGACATAATCATTTGTAGAGGTAAATTCGATCCCACTCGAAAAATGAGACAAATCGCGGCGTTGGGTTCCGCTCCTAAGCACATAATGCCTAAAAAGAGGTAGCGGAAGTTTCTTAATGAAAACTAAGTGTCGTAATACTAGTTTCCAAAATTCCCTTTACCTATCCTGACATATATTTGCTTCGTTTCTGAGTCCCGCCATTAAAGTTGTCTCAGAGATTTACTGCAGTTTAATTTATATATTTGCAAATTACATTTTCAATTTCTTTTCTTTACAACTTTTCCTAACTTCATGTTTCATACTTTATGCTGTATATACTGGTGCTATATAGAGAGCTAAGTATTGCATTCTACCCCAATTTGAGAAATGAATGGATTTCCTGAGTTTAAAGTGAAGTCTTAACCATTGTGTTTTCCCGATGACACACTGTACCACGGTGTCACGTGACTCCGTTAAGTAATTGAACCTTAATTTCAATAATGTAGGTGAGTCAGAAAACTCATTTTATAAACTCAAAAATGAGAAAAGTTTCAATTATCATTGACTGAACTGAAATAAACTCAACTAAAATAAAATTAGAATTCCGAGTCTCGTTTAAGTAACGACGTAAATACTTTAACAAATTAAAAAGTTTTATCAAAAACTTTAAATAAAATATTAACTGCAAAACGAAGTTCTACACTTTAATAGAAAAAGGTCCCTTTTAGTAAAGAAAAGATAACAGTTTTTCATTTGCATCTAAAAGTTTTATTTTCTTAAATACTCAGGAGAAGGATCCTCGATTACCTTTTGAAACTGAAATATTTTAAAAATTTAAATAAAACATAATAATATTCATTATACATGCGCATACTAAATTAATAAACAATCCACTAAATTACTAAAGCAAATCTAAACTATAGAACTATCTGTATGTCATTTGTAGAGAAATAAAAAACCTAATGATCAGGTGAGCTTTTCTCCATTTCTTTCCATTTTGAGTTGCGTAGTGAAACTTAACTTCATATTGTGCCAAAGCAGATTGAACAAAATTGTCTATTAACCTCTGAAGCTAAAAGCGGGTGTTATAAGTTTGGCCTCTATATATATTTGAGTATCTGATTGTCACACCGTAGCTCCATAATTAATGACACCGTTAGACCGTTAGGTTGTTTTATTATCGAAAGCCTTGTCCTACACGGTGGTCCTTAACTATGATGGTTGAATATCGGAGTAGTCATTTAAGAACTAATGCACTTTGCCAATATGAGATAGTGATTTTTATTGGGTTTATATACACTTTAAATTTTACTTTTCATTTGAATACAATATAATTTGCAAAACTTTCCAATCCATCAGTTCCCTCTCAAATATGGACAGAAGTGAAAAATGACACAAAAGCAAGATAAAGCCCACCTTTTCGGCACTCCGCGTCACACGAAATATGTGAACATATTACTTACATAAAAGGTAAAACGTCAAAAATCTGGCAAAAATGTTGTGATATCAGCATGGTGTAGTCGGGTCGTCTAGAACAATAGGGTGACGTCATCGCCCGCGGCCGCCGTCTACCAAAGAGCCGCTATCACCTTACGTCCTGAATTTGCATTGATATTTGCTATCGTACCACCTTCAGTTCTGTCTATTTATTTTGAGTGTTTGGTTGGACTCGGTCTGTGAAGTCAAAGGCTGTCTGAAGTAAAGTTAAATATAGCATTTTATATCGAAGTCACTATCGTTCGATACTTATATCCGAGCTAGTTCTGACAACTAGTGCAGTGGGTTACATCGAAGCGTCCAGAATAAATGGACTATCAAAGAAAACAAAAAGATTTTACGGATTCAAGGATTCAAACCAGAAGTTCCTTAGTTGGTGGATACGAACCTCAGAAAATCAGTGTTATCAATAGCATTTTAGTTACTAAACATAATTAAGATATGAATTTTAATATGAATTCTCCTCAATTTAGTTGAGATAACGTTTTGTTTCTTCCTAAATATTAAACTGAGAGTTTGTGAATACTGATAGGCTTAAATTGTACTTGAGGAATGTTTCTACATGATAAGTTAATAGATATTATGTCAAAATAATATTATTAAAGTGCTTATAAGAATGTCAACTATTTATACGAGTTGTTCTTCTTCGAAATTTAATAACGAGTCGTCGGTTAATTGAGTGACCTATGTATGGACTTATTGACATATTAGCTTTTACTTATAGGATATATTGTATTCTAAAAATATAAACGAGGCCTATCGTCACGTCGAGGCCTGTCGTGGCGCAGCACAAGCGTGTGACTGTAAACAACAGGTTGTGTGTTTCGTTCCCTTCTCGAGGAAATGAAATATTTAATATTTTTAAATTAAATTAATTTAAATATTTAAAAATTAAATATCAATTTAAATATTTAATATTTTCAAATTATTTTTTTTCGTTTCTTCGCTCTGATTACAAGGCATAGCTCGGCATTGAGTTCCGCCACTCCGTTCCACTTCGTTCATTAGGTTCTTAAGTTCCCTCTACCTACCCTGCCGTATGCGGGATACAGCGTGAAGCTGAGTAGAGTAGTGTAAAGCCTATCGTCACGTTAGGATACAAGCGTGCGACTGTAATCGCCATAAGTTGCAGGTTCGATACCCACTCGAGGATTTACCATTTTTTTTCCTAGATCTGATAACAAGGCAGATCTCGACTTTGTATCAAGAAATCACCGAAAAATGAGCAAATAGAAGTATTTTAACACTAGGTCCCTCGATTCCTTCTGCCGACCCTGTATATGTACCGAATATAGCGTAAAGCTAACAAAACGATATAGTACAAGTTTGTATCACAAGCACAAATGAAACTAAACGTATCATTCCGTTGATTTCTTCACTAACCAAAAGTTTGCATTGAAATGGGAAATATGCAAATGCAATCTTTTAAGAGGTAGAGTTCGTAGAAAGTTTAATTATGTATATCTGTTCCCTCCATTGTTTGCTGCGACAGGTTTAATTTATCTCTAATTGCTATTAGGAAATGTTATTTAAGCTTCCTTTAGTACGAAACAGTTATATTGATAAAAGCTTTTGTCTAGGATGTATAATATGTAAAACGATAATTATATTTTTTATTATCTTCACGCTGAGGTTGTTGTCAAAACACTTAATTTTTCGAATATGATTTTTCAATTTGGGACACTCTGTATTGAATAGAGGAATTAAAAGACATATACGATTACGAATAATAAAATTTATACGCATTTACTCACTCATCTTCACGCTGTATGTGCGGGACATGGCAGGGTAGGCAGAGAGAACTTGGAAACCTAGTGTCAAGACACTCCGTCCCACTTCCGATCCCCACTTTCCACCGAATTCGAGGTATTGCGTGTTGGAACTCAACGCCGCGCTTTGTTTTGTTACCAGAGCGACGAAATGTAAACATTAAATATTTAAATTGAAAATATTAAATATTTCATTTCCTCAAGTGGCGATCGAACCCATAACCTGTCGTTTGTAGTCACATGCTTGTGCCGCTGCGCCACGACAGGCCTCAATTAATTAAAATACACATATAATTATCAAATAGTTGTTAAATTTTCAAATAGTTGTTGAAAAATCGAATAGTTGTTGTTATTGGCTCAACTCTCACATTTGATAACTATAAAATAAGAAGAGAACCGAACACAAGAGGCTACAACCAAACCGGCAACATTACGATGTTATGTTTGTTTATTAGATCTACAGTGTGATATCCAATTCGTTTCTTAACTATTTCTACGTATGAAAGTAATATTTATTACAATAATAAAATAGTTTATATAAAAATCGGATATGCTAGTAGCGTTTAAGTACAGACAAGTTAGGCAATTAAGTGTAACGGCCACAAACAACGTAACAACATGTAATCCCGACGGGGCAGGTAACAGCCTGAACTCTACAGCTTGTTCCAAACTCATAGAATATTATATTGCTGCCTTACGAGTATCCGCGGCTTGACTAGCGTCATGCAGCAGCTTAATAAACAATTAGATACTGGCCAAAATCTCGCTCTTAGGGATGGTTTTGAAATATTTTAGTTTGAGGCACAAAATATGACTTTGTGTTGACTTTTATTGTGAACCGATTTTAATTTGTGAATACAGTATTTTAAGAATGATTACGTCATGTCACATAACATGAACCATTAAAAATACTTTTTTAGAAAACGTGTAAATATGTTAACGTAGTGGGATTTCAAGCCACACCTGTTGGAAACCGTCGACTGACCAACTAAGCCATACGTTTTCATCGATCTATGTCGATATCCTGACGCGCTTGTTACAACTTTTTATTTTTTTCTGTGTGTGGAATATTACTTCAATAATATATTATAATACATACATAAATTTATACATCCTCTATTTACAATCGCTTATTAAATTAAACAAGAGAACAAAATGATCTGTGATAAAGTGCTCTGTCACTCTGAATAGGAAAGAAATTACCGTACGAACAACAGGATACGTGTACGGTACATCACTTCTAATACTTGCGTGTCTCTCTAATGCGGCTCCCCGTCACGGAACATTTCGCATTCACCCCGCGCACATTTACGTGTTTTTTTCCAATCCAGCTAATACTCAGTCGTACCCGAGCATTGGAGTTAATCTAAATCGACCCCTCGGTTATTCGAGACAGGTGTCATATTGAGGACGACCCCGTGTGCCCGTAGCGCCCCACCTGCCCCAATCAGCCCCTGAGTCCCGCAAACCGTGGATGCCTTGTAAATTGCATCCATTTTGCTTCCCCTCTGTGGTTTGCACTTTCATGTGAAATGTCACCGTCGATATTAGATTGAACTGTTCCGTGCCGCGATCGTTTATGAACACACTCTGACCTGCCTACTGTAGTTTTATCTGTGTCGTGAGTAAAATGAAATAGTACATTATAGTGTTCTACGTCACGCGACTAGCGCTGACTACATTTTACATTTATATTAACAAAATCATTTAATATAAAGATTTTTATAAGATCTTTGATATTTTTCAATAGTGTGTAGAATTATATAAGATTCCCATGTTCCCTCGCCTTACCCTGCTACATGTGATACAGCATGAAGTAAAATAATTTCTGAAATACGTACCTATATAGTGGCAGACTTAAAATTTATAGAAAAAAATATTACAGGAAAATATTTTATTTAACAAGATAAGGAATTGTTACTCCACAAAATATTGAACTGTAACGTTTTTTTTATATCAATATATGTGTATTTATAACATTTATAAGATGATATGTTAATAAAACTCACGAACGGAAGAAAGACAAATGATTGAGAAAACAAATGATTTGGCCAATTTTACTCTCTCTTTACTTTCTATACCTTTAAAAGCTTTATTTGGCGAAAGACAAAACAATGAGCTATTCTTTTACAGCGTTAGTTACCTTTGTTAGTGCGACCTGTGATCTAGTTACGATCACCATCGAGAGGAAATACACGAACCGCTTGGAAGTTAAGTACGCTTATATAATTTTGAAAAAGTTCAAATAAGGAACCCAGAGTTACTTCATATTTCGTCTTTTTTATCCAATGTCTACTTATTTCGTCTTTTTTATCCAATTATAACATTGAATTAAAAAAACTATAATCTAATCTTGATTATCTATTATCTTCACACTGTGTACCACGCGTAGAGGGAACATGGGAACATAGTATTAGGACCATTTCCACCGATTTCTCGAGGCATGGCGTGTATTGATTGCATATTTTACAGAACTATAAGCCATGCTCCACATATCAATCGAAGTGGGGAATTTAAAATAGCAAATATTTCACTCCCCCGATTGTGTATCGAATCCACAATCATCGCCTTTACAGTGACACGCTTGTGCTCTTGACTCATAACAGCCTCATATTCAATATTTGTATGGAACTGATAAATCGCAAATCATAATTAAACTTTTGTTCCACCCGTATCAGTATTGTTGAGTTATTCATGAATCACATGATAAATTATACTTTACATTGTAACATTGCTTCTAAATATTTGTACTGAGCCCTGTCTATAGAGGAGGGCGGTATAGAGGTAGTACCTACGTTTGCAATCTGTCGGAACTGTATGTCAACACAAATTGATTCTATTATGAATGTGATATCGCAGTTCTGGCGACGGCGATGTGACGCGTTTATTAACAAATTTAATTAAGAGACACGTTTACCTTTATGTTGTGAATTATACTATTGTGTACGTACGTTGTATTATAATTTTAGATAATAATGTTTCTTTCCCGTGATTGTTATGACGATAATGACTATACCTACCTGCACCCTCGACGCTGACTCTGTTTCATTATTATTGAAGATATTGTGACGGAGTTAAGTTTTAGTTACACGAACATTTATAATAGATTATGTTTATAAAAGACACAGTGAATATTAATTTATTATTCAATATTAATGCACAAAAAATATTTTTTATATACAAAACTAAATACTTAAAAATGCTAAAACTTCCAAGGTAAATTATAGCTTACTAAAATAATATGAAAGCTTACGTAAGCTTACGTAGTATAAATTAATACTGGTACAGAACTAGTTATTTCCACTAAGTTTGTCTCATATCGGGGTTGGCTACGGTCCGATATTAAAAAGTATATTATTTGTGAACATTAGAGAGCATCATGAAAGGAGCGAAGTCGCAGTATAATGCAGTCGTCACCTGGCGCGCGGCCAACTACAGACACTCGGATCCGACCCCGACTCAATAATAGCCTCTTTCACCTCTACATGCTGCCGGCATTGAGACACTCAATGCTTAGTTTTGCGAAAAAGCAATAAATAGAAACTTTTTCGTTACATTTTTCAGTTAGATAAGTCTCGGGATAAAATGTTGATCGCTGAAAAGATCAACATTTTTTTTTTGCTGTAATAAGGAAGACTATAACGAACTATTACCGCGGCCTTTGTCTGCCTGCCTGTCTTTGTTTCAGCTTCACGCTGTATCCCGCAAACAAGGTAACGTAGGCAAAAGGAATTAGGGAGCCTAATGTTAAGAAACTCCGTTCTTGTTTGTATTAAGAAAAGGAATATTGAACCCACAACCCAAGCTCCACAGCAAGCTTGTACCGTTTACACGCTTGTGCACCCAAGATTATAACCCTCCAAGTGTCATAATTTGAGAATAATAATCGGATCTAATAATGAAGGTAGCTGAGGATGATTTTAATAATATGATCTAGGTTGCTCGTTAAACGCGCAACGAAGCCTGGTTCTTTAAATAATTTGAATAATGTAAGGTAATAGTTAAACGAAGCGTCACAGAGCGCGAGGTGTCGCGGTGGCAAATGCAATAAAATATCACCGGTCTGCCCCTACATTATGCACGCGCGCGCCGCACCTCGCCTACAGCCTGCGACCGTAAGGAGTGTCTACTTTTCGCCGTCGCTGTATTTTTAATATGCCCGCTACGAAAAGATCACGTAGCTACGTTATTTTATAAATGCAACAAGATATTTAAATTAAAATACATACGTGTCAAGAATACTTGAATGACTGTTCAAAGTGTCGCCGGTGATGAGGCGGGGTTGTGTTATAGCTGATATTATTTTGTAAGATTTTTTTAAGGAAATAAAATATTTCATATTTCAATTTATTTGCTCTGGTAGCCAAAGCGCTGCGTTCGGTTGCGCTACTCAATATGTAATGCTTCTAATTCCGAGGTAAGTGCGAAACGGAAAAGTGTGTCAACACTAGGTTGCCAAGTTTATCCTATATGTGCCCTGCCACAGGGGGATACAGCGTGAAGCTAAAAAAACTAAAATATCAACATCATGAAAATGAATTCCTGCTGAATTACCCCACCTTTATAAACTCCGCGTTCAACTTGTTCAATGTAATTTTTCAATAAAGGAAAACTGTCTAAATTCTCCATCCACATTCTTCATAGTTTATCGTGTTTTGTTATTTTACGTAAAGGAAATAATATAACATTATTAGTAGGGCCATTTCACGGGTCGGTTGTCAAAGGGCGGCGGAGTGCTGAGCACCTCTTTAATACAACACGGTAGCTCTTAACTCAATGAGGGTAGAGACCGTAATCGTGAATTGTACGTGTACGTGAACTTGCAGACTACGGTTAGTCTGTACCGCCGACCAATTATCCTTCAAAGTGAATTTTGCATTTGACGCTTCACAAACATCTCATCTTTCAATTAAAAACTTTCTCTTTATAACCGCTTTGATGTAAGCGCCCGCACTGCCCCTCTCTGCCCCGCTAAGCCCTCAGTGCCTCACACTGCCCCGCACCTCTGGGGCTAATCACGACAATTTCCTTGTTTGTTAATAAACTTGAAAATTTCAGAATTAAGTAACGAATTTAATTCTTAAGTGAACGCTTTCTTATGATAAGTCATTTGTTTATTATTTATTTACTATCCTTAGATGTGGAGAACTTAAATAGGAAGTGGTTTACTCGTATATAGTACTAAGAACATTACAGTATCGTTTCCACAGTTTCACTACTATCTTTTCATTTTAAAACATTGTGTTAATCACCTAATTAAAACAACAATTATTCTTAAATAAGTAAAATTGAACTATGCAGTTGTACGTAGTTCAATTTTACTTATTTAAGAAATCTATAAGCATTTGAACGTAACGGTAATGAACCCGCGCCTCTTGGAATCCGTCCTAGTCAAGTTTTATATGATAAAAATGTGGATTAACTCTTTAAAAATAATAAAAATATCTATTTTATTTAGAGTTAAGTTTGTAAATACTTAATTGTCAAATTTTAATAACAATTATATGATTCAGAGTCCTTTTGGACATTTTCTGATAAACAATTTAGTTTATGTTGATATGTTGTCATATATTATAATATTCAATACATGGTTAGTCCGGTGCTGGCGCGGCGCGGGGCGGGACACGCAGGGCGGGCGGCGCAGGGCGGGCGGCGCAGGGCGGGCGGCGGAGGATCACGAAGAATTACTTATTTACGACGTCCCCCGATTACGCCATTCTTTTCCGTCTCTTTAAACATTTATAATACGAAGACTTTGGACACACAAGCGATTTTACTACAAGTTAACGATACGTTTTGTACAGAAAAATAAACGTTATATATTTGTTCTAGTAATTTAAATGAATTATATATATATATAGATTTTTTATCAGCGGAACAAATTATGAATTAAGTTCAAGAAATAAAAGAGATACTTATGTTCATCACAGAAAATACAATAATCAAATATGCATTTAACCAGTGAACTCTACACGAACAGCCAGCGGCAATAAACACTGATGTCGACAGTTGGTCCTTAATTTATTTATGAATAGGACAGACTCCAACTCTTGCCACAGCTGGGAAATGAAAACGATTCATCCCCTCGGAAGAGGATCGAACTCACATTTGTGAGAGTTTAGTCGCAGTCACAGCCTCTGATTCGCTGCGCTATGTTGGCCACCATTATATACGTGATGAATTGGCCACTATGGCATACATGATGTTATATATGGAATGAGGTTGACTTGCTTTTATAAAAAGTGAATTTTAATTTAACTCTCTATTCTCATTATAGATTCAACCTAGTGTTAAAACTCTGGTTTTCTCACACTTTCTCGTATTATGATTGGTAAAATTCAACGCCGCGCTTAGTCTTGTAACATATTTCTTAGTCTTATTTATTAGCAACAAGCGAGACTCGAACCTGAAACTACCTTGATTACAGTCACACGCTGTGCTGCTGTTCTACGAAAAGCAAATAACATTATCTCTTTAATGTAGCGCATTATGTATAGGAATAGTGTTTATCGACGGTGGCAAGTGACTGTAACATGGAATCTTAACAATGTAATGACCTAGTATCCGGGATGGACTACATTCATCGACCTTCAGGATTCTCGATCGCTTAGCACCGATTGGTATTTTGTGGGTACAGCTTGCGGCGGCGCTTCGCCCGCTCGGCCCGCTCAGTCCACTAGTGGTTTCACTGAGTATAAAATGAAACCAATTTATGGTTTTATTTTATATTCAGTGTTTATTAAAATCTTCGGGAGTATTGATTTATATACACATTTCAAGGCAGATAAATTTAGTGTTAAGATTGAGGCATTGAGGGTTGAGTGGTGGAAGTAAACACTGCGCTTTGTCGACCAGTACTACTGAAGCAAGGGAAATAAAATATTAAATACTACATTATTTCGAGTGGAAAATGAACCTACAACTCCTAGCGCTTACAGTCACACACTTGTGCCTCTGCACTACCACTCTCACACTTTATACGTATTTGCACGTATATTTTGTACATAAAAACAAAGATTTAATAAACAGCTATATTGGAGTAAATAGTGCGCGTGTTCGACGTAAAGTATGTTATGTACTCGTACATACGTACATGTACATACGTGTGCTCACAGCGTAGTCTACACTGCTCATTTCAGCGAGAACGTGTTTCTCGAAGTAATATGAAGGCTAACAATGCTTGGTTCCCGTTTGATCTACGCATTTACACGATTTTACATACTAATAGTGAGGGAAAACGCTCCTTCCCTACAAAGCCCTCGGAGCGAAGACAAGTTGTATATAAATTTGTACGCTAACAAACTGTATGTTATTTTATTTAAATTCATTGAATGGTGTATGCTTTAGCATTTGTTTTGACATACGAGTATGTCTAAATTTATGGTTACATACTTTCTTCATTTTTATTGAGAGAAGGATAATTACGATTGTTCTACATTGAATATAATCACGAAGTATTAAACTTAAATTTAAAAAGCGTATTAAAATTTTGAATGATGCAGGATTTGAATCCGCGCCTCTGGAAAACCGTTCCATTGTTTTCCAGAGGCACGGGTTCAAATCCTGCTTCGTTCAAAATTTTTATACGCTTTTTAAATTTAAGTTTGGTATTTTCTGTCGTAAGTGTGGAATAACACTTTAAAAATAATCACGAAGTGTTTTGCTCAGACCCAAAAAAAATATGTTTCTTTATTAAATACAGAAACTTGACAGTTAAACTATACACAATTTTAAATGTTAACAGCCCCCGACAAATGTTTTGACGTTTATTTTTTGTGTCGCAACTTTTTGATTATTCCAAAGAATTAGGAACGTTTATTACTATTTTTTCTTTTACATGTATAATTGATTTCTTTTAAACTTGCAACAGTTGACAAGTCAAATTTCATGACCTGAAAATCGCGTTTACTTAACAGATTGGTTGAATTAAGCAATGTTCTCTCCAGTCAGACATAGATGGGTGGTCGCTGGTACTTCTGAAGCCACATTAAGCGCTGTGATCTTGGTTAAAACGTTGTACTTAAATATAAAAACGTGAACGTCTTAGACGTAAAGACCGTGACAAGGTGGCTACAACACGTGAGGCGGTCCGTACCGGCGGCACGGTCGCGGGTCTCATCGTGCATTATTTATCTGGAAGCATCCTCGAGCTTCTCGACGAGGATGTTATTGAATCGTGTGCTCATTACAATTTATTGCGACACTATTACACATGAAATGTTTAAAGTCTTGTTTACGTGGCTTCGGTGTTTTGGCACGGATTGCCATCAATAAACACAACGAACCAAACTGGTTTGGAAACCGGCACATGTTGTTTTATTCTAAATTTATTGAAACCAAATAAATGAAAATAATAATATTTTAAATAAGTCAAGTTAGGAGAGTTTCACATTTTATGATTAAAATTAATATGTTTTTTAGATTAATTATGTATACCCTACTTAGCAATGCACACAGACTGCCTACCTGCCTACCTGGGTACTTGTTATTAAGACAAATTGTTGACAACTTGAGGAACTCGACGCCAGTGACCAGATTTAAATTGCAATAAAAATATTAAATATTTTATTCCCTCGAGAGGGAGTCGATTCCACAAACGCAGTGTCTACAAACACTTTTGTCTTTCCGTCGTCCACGTCATATCTCATCAGTTCAAATAATGATAAAGGTCTGTCACCGAGTATCATCGTAAAGCACATATCGGATGTCAGCGTGTATCATGCCTGTGACACTGACTTAATGCTCACTGGACGCCTCCGGTACGGTACGGACCTGCTCACCATCTATGAGTACTGTCGACCTCTTCACGAAATATGCGTACTACGAGTATGATCACGGCACATCTATGTCGGTGCACTGTGTGAAGTGAATAATGTGGCACGCTGTGCCAATATTAGAAAACAAATTTTAGAGGCTATCATGACTGAATGCTATACTGCACTCCTCCGAATGCGACACATGTGGCCATGACCATTTAGAGTGATTATTTACTTTATTTTCTCACTTCGTCAATAAAACAGAGTCGTAGTTAAGTTCTGCCATTGTTCGGAAAATTTTAAAACTAGGTGCTCTCTGCCTTCCCTACTAAATGAGTAAGTGAGCCTGAAAGAGAATTTAAATTAACTGACTATTTTCAGACGGTTGTTAGCATGTTTCTACTACCCCTTCTCTAAACTGCTCTAATAAGTAGTATATTTCAAATACGCTTACTGTCAAAGCTCATATAAAAGTCGTTATCGTAAATATCTCTATGTATTATGGCAACATTTGTTTCAGTTATTTTAGTATTAAATTTATAATAGAACTGGCAACAGTTCAGTTAAGTTTTGGCTCGTCGATTACATTTTTTATTGAGGATAAATAACTGAGTTAGTCAATGATGTGGTCTTTTAATTACATTTTATGTGTTAAAATGTATTAGATAGGCCTGTCGTGGCGCAGCGGCACATGCGTGTGACTGTAACCGACAGGTTCTGGGTTCGATCCCCGGTATTTAATATTTCATTTCTTCGCTCAAGAATTCAGTTCCGCCTCTCAACACGCAATGCCTCAAATTCAGCGGAAAGTGGGGAACAGAAGTGGAACGGAGTGTTTTAAAACTAGGTTCCCAAGTTCCCTCTGCTTACCTTGCCATGTGCAGGATACATCGTGAAGCTGAGAGAGAGAGAGAGAGAGAGAGAGAGAGAGAGAGAGAGTATGTATTAGATAAAATGTTATAAATGTACCTTTCAATATATTTTTTGCAGGATAGCCTCATAAAGATCACTTACATTTACGACGACGTAATATACTGTACATACTTAACTTAAATTTAAAAAGCGTATAAAAATTTTGAACGAAGCAGGATTTGAACCTGCGCCTCTGGAAAACCGTTCCAGCGCTCTGACCAACTAAGCCATTCGTTCTCACCAAGCTCCGTTGAAATTCTTATACGCTTGTTACAACTTAATTATGTTTTTTTACAAATTTCCGCTACCCAATGACAACTCGTAAGAATTATCGTTTGGCAAGAGAGAATACTACTTATTTTAATATTTTTACTATGTTTTAAAGTGTTATTCCACACTTAGGACAGAAAATACTAAACTTAAATTTAAATATATACATATACATACTTGAATGGATGTAGTTTTTTTCGCAACCGAATTATTCACAAATCTTTGCAATAATTATTTAGCTAAATAGATTGTTCTGTAGAACACGCCAATCTTAAGAACTGCTGGTTAGGGTTAAGTTGGATATTCTATTTATTGAGAAAGTAAAAGGGTAATTTTTTAAATGTAACTGCGGACAGATTAGCCACCGAGACTTTAAGTATATTAAATGTCATACGTAATTCGTAATGTAAATTCGAAGTAGAGTTAATAACTTTCAGGTAGTCGCGCCCACAACTATAATATTTGCCAAATAGAGAAATTGGTACATAAGAAAAAGTAATTTTTGCCATTATATTTCAATATTAATATTAATAATGTATACCTTATGTTGATATTTTTTTCTTGGATACATAGATACAAGAGACAAAAAAGAAATAAAAGAGACAAAAAATATAAATGGCCAAATATTAGGACATACAAGCACTGGCTCGCAATAAAGCTCTCTGGCCAGGCGTGTGGGGCGCGCGGGTCACGTGAGGCGCGTAGAGCGGGCGCGGTGTCCCCGCGGCGCCGACACCGTTCCAAACTGCAAATAGAATAAAATGCTTTGCAGAAAAATTGAAAATTCAATAACTCCCGTGCAACGGAACTGAGATTCGCTCCCGATTTTAAAAATATGATAGATGATACATCGTACACGATTTCGCTCCGTCTCGTGTTGGAAGTTCGGAACTGTGGAATCTCGGAGCTCGTCTGATTTATTGGCGATGTTCGAATGTTTTCCGGTCCCCGTCTCATCTCCATGCGACGTTGCTCTCGCAAAGTATCACTTTGTTGTATCCTGTATGTAGTTGCTCCTGGCTACTTATTGCTTCTGCAACAAAGTTAATACAGTTACATCATTTGAATGTTTGCTAAAATACTGCATTTTGATCTTTGATTTATCGATACGATATTCCTACATACATACAAGGAAAAAAAAGATCAGAGAAGTTGCAAGGTGCAATTATCAGCCTTTCATCGATTTAATAATTGTGTTCATGATGTTGTTTTAAAGTTTTAAAAATATACTAACTTTACTCTAGAAGTAAATTAGTAATGATGTTAAAAAGGACCACATCAGCAGTGGATTGACCGTCTTGACTCTGATATGGCTCTGTGCACTATTCGTACTCTGTCGCTGTCCTTGACTATTTGGATAATAAATTAATAAATTATTTAATTAATTACTTAAGTATAAATTTAGTAAAGGTGTTTATAATGATATGAGGCTGTGATTCATCAATTATATAAAGTGATTTAATAATTTTAGCATAGCACCCTGCTATGCTAAAAGGCTAGAGGGGACCGGGAATCTAGTATAAAGATACTTCTGTTTCCAATCTTTTACTGAATTCTGGAAGCCTGATTGTTGAGTGGTTGAACTCAAACTGCAGTTTACCTCGTTAATCTTGAAAAATATTAAATATTTACTTTCCTCGAGTAAGGATCCAACTCACAACCCATCACGCTTATAATATCACTTAGGCCTCTCTACTCATCTTTAATTTCCAATTTATTTTGTTTTTATCTAATGTATACAGCAACAAGCTCCAGACATCTGGAATAGCTTACAATAAATCATTGTAACACAACTCCCGTAATATATGGAACTACTCAAACATTTGGTTTACGACTACAATTGAGGTGCGTTTTTTCGATACAAGCGTGCGACAGATGTGCCCATATATAAGGTAAAGAGCACTATTAAGAGAGCAATAAATCTGACGCGATCGTCGCCGCTCGAGGTAACTAGCTCTCGATAGACGTTTGACGGAAGGACTACAATATAAAGCTTCATAGTAATTTGTGTTATGAAGATATCGAAACATGAGCGTGTCCTGAGCATAGGGCACAGGGCACAGGGCACAGGGCATAGGGCAGAGGGCATAGGGCATAGGGCACAGTAGAGCACAGGGCAATAAGGCACAAGGCATAGGGCACGATCCCATAGGGTGTGCTATTGAGGAAAATTACAGTACGATAGCTTAGCCGGCTAGTGTAGGAATAATAAGCGCAATTAGAACGCAGTGGCTGACCTGTTTCCATTGCGTTTGACCCAACAATCTGCTTATAAGATATATCCAACCTTGCTCGCTCAAGTATTATAGTCTCTAGTTATAACATTTTCTATAGTGTACATTTTACTCCCATTTTTTTATATCTATATAACGCTGCACTTTGCGTTTCAAACGATAATGTTCTAAAATTAATTAAACTGCCCTGGCAAAGCTTTCTTATGCATTGGTTGTAAGTCATTTAAGAAAAGTTTCAGTTTCATTAAGCAACGTGCATTACATTGCTAAAATATCAATAAAAGTTACTTTAAAAAAAAAATATAATTTAAAAAAAAACACAAAGGCGAAAGTTATTTAAGAATTTACTACACTTTAACCTATGAAATTATACTATTTTTTACATTACTACAATACTATTGCCTAATTGATATTAATTTGTTCGTACAATAAATTATATTAGCGTTATATTTATTATTAGAATAGCGATCCGTATCCGTGATTTATATCAAATATAACAAGTTTTATAATAAAAGATCATGCAAGTCACCTTCATTTATTTACTGACTAAGTCTAGGAGAGATATATTACAATTGAATTCATCAGGATGCCGCGGCGGCGGGTAATTAAATGGCGGAACGAGGTGAACGAGGGAGGAGCCACTTTAGAATATGAAATATAGATATTTCTTTATTTGTGTAGAGTGTTCATTCTAAGTTTTTGTATTCATTGGTGACTTAGTGAAGTTTAGTTTATAATTATTATTTATTTCGTATAAGATACAGGCTGTATCGAGCAATAAGTACAGTAGGCAGAGAATGGAAAAGCCCTACTGTTAAGACAGTTCGTTTCCCATTGTTTGTCTACTTTTAAGATATAGCGGGATTAGTAGTGAAATTCAACGCTACGCCTTGTCTTCGCACTTACAACCTTGGTAATACATACACCATAGTCTTTGTAATTATGTTATTAACTCATACACACTGAGATGTTTACGACGTTCATAAATATTCAAAGAAAATATACATACATTTATATTATTACAAAATGAAAACAGACTGAAAAAATATTTTACACGGTGATGCTATCGTTCTTATTAAATCCTGACGCTTTAAAGTCGCATGTACGTATTTAAAAGATAATTTAATTTTATTTAATACAAAATACCACCAAAACGCCGAAACAGATATCTAGTTGAAAGATCTCGCCAATAATATAAAAAAATCATTGTTCAAGATTAAAAGTGTATAGTAAGACTAGAAGCGGCATTATCCTACATATCTCACACCGACGGTGCGACGTCCTCGATGTATCGCAATGCAATTTGTTATGTCTTTTATTATTCCAATGTAACAATGTCGCATCTGACGCCAAAGTTCCCTCACAAGAAGCGCTTAATGCAACAAAGAAGCAAGCGATTAAACCAATTTGTCGCGGGTAACGCTAAGTGTCACCCCCGCCCCAGACCGCGCGAGCTCGCCCGCCTCGCGCTGTAGAAGCCCCTGTTAACCCTAGTACTAGCGACACAGACGCGGCTTCGCCTGCTTTAAGTAGTCGTTATATTGTAGCCCAAAATCAAATGAATGATTTTTGCATATGTTGTATTGTACATTTAAATGTCAGTGTATAAGCTATATTAGCTACATAAGAGATTAAGACGATACTACAGCGGTGACATCTTAATCTCTTTAGTATTTTTTGCTCAAAACTAGAAGAAACATTCATCCTCATAAACGTTCACATTTATAACATCAGTAGGATTAGAAGGATATCAATTATCAAGCGTGAGCGGCGCGCGTGCCATATGACATACATAATTCTATTATCGTATTAGATTTTCCGTTAATTACATAAGTTAGTAAGTTCGTACAATGTCATTGTCGTTTTATGTTATTAATATGGACTTAAACATTCTTTACTTACATTTAGTTCTGTAGAAAAATTTTTTTTTCGTAACACTGCTACGTGAACCTTTTAAATAACGAAAACTGTTATAAGTGATTTAATACTGTATTAACTATATAAATCTATAAACGGTTAGTGATCGTTGTCTGTACATGGAAGATATATCATGAAAATCATGTCTTCTATACATATACAGATAGCACTTGATAGAAATCACTTTACTGATTTAAATATGATATTTACTATTATTGAGACCTGTTGTGTTACGAGTATGTGACTGTAAACGACTGGTTGTGGGTTCAATCCTCATACGAAAAAGTGACATATTAAATATTTTTAAATTGCATATTATATATTTTCATTCCTTCGCTGTGGTTCACAAAACGCGGCGTTGAATTTCACTACTAAAAACTAAATAAAGTACCATAACTAGGTTTCCAGTTGACCAGTTTTCTCTGCCTACCCTTTTAGCGTAAAGCTGAAAAAAAAACTAAAAGTAAAGTAATTTTACTTTTGTTTTATGTTAATTAGTTTAAATATAAAAAATATATCAATTTATTTTCTCAAGCTGACGAAAGTCGAAGGCTTAGCTGGTTAAATAATATAATTTTAATTTGAACTAAGCGTATCTACTCCCTCACTTACCCCCTCGCTTAGTCAGGATGCAGACCGACCACTATTGTTCCTACCCCCGTCTCGCTAGCGTTGTGAGAGAGACTAGGTCGTTTGTATTAGCGTCACTAAACCATTCACGTTGGACTGCTAGCGTCTGAGGGCAAAGAGTGAGGACGCTCTTGCATTCCGTACATAGTAGTGGATATGTACGGCTTTTCTAGATTAAAATGTAGATTGAAGAAACATGTAAGCTTCGTCCATTAAAAACATATTTCATTGAAATGTATAATAATAACGTAAAACCAAAAGATAATGCACTTAACTTTTAAATTTATTTTAAGTAAGTCGAGGAAAGGCAGAGTATTTTAAAAATATATTTTGTTGTAAAATACATTCAAAAATTTTAAACTCGAATCGATATTAACGCGATTTAATTAGTTCTTGCATATGCGAGTATTGACATACATACATACGTGACCGCCCGCTGAAAACTGTGTTATTATAACGACAAACAAAGAAACACCCCACAATCATTGTGTCCACAGTCTGACGCTGTGCCACTGTGCTACAGTGGCCTCTATATTTTCTATCACAACATAAGCAACCGTAAGTGAAAGTTAAACAAACCATTTTAATATTAATATCGATTTGAAACTTACTTAAACAGAATCGCTAAGAGGATTATGACTTACAAATTCCTTTCCATAATAACATCTTTGATAATATCCTAAATAACTTTCTATAGCCGTAAGGTGATAAGTGTACTTTACGTTTATTGTTTAATAATTACGCAAATTTATACACTTTGAAGACAAATATTCTATGAATTTACAACAATGCACTTTTTATTCCCGTCACCTTCCGAAGGAATTTAGTGTTTTAAGACACTTCATTTGTAAAGCAATCCCAAGTTTCGAAATGAAAATGACTCATTTCAATTAGTGGGAATTGAACCCACAACCGTGAATTACTATTAGACGATGTGTCGGAAAGAGTAACTGTTGAACTACACTACTACTTCTCCTTAGAAAAACAACTGTATTAGACGTGACTGTTAGTGACGTATTTACTTAGTTTCACGCTCAGTTCCGCATGTCGCAGAGTAGGCGGAGCCACCTTGTCACGTTACCAGAGTTGGGAAATTAAAATTTATAATTTGATACCACGAGTGCGAATCGAACCCGTAAACGTCACGCTTTCAATCGAACGCTGTATCTCTGTGCCACGATGGTCTCAATATTTAATTATCTTTTATAATTAATAGCTCACAGGATTAAGACCTACAACTATCGTTCATAATCACTTTTAATACTTGTCAAGTGCTCAACGGAAGCGGAAATTTGTTTTGTACATAGCTAGCTCAAAACAAAGTACATAATGTCTATAGACGTCGTCGGCAATATTTAACCAGCAATAAAGCGCTAAGTTGCGTTTATTACCTAACTTCCTTAATAACGAGTTTTCAAATTCAACTCCCAAGTCTATTTGTTCTAATATGACGATAGACGGATTATATGCAAAAGATTTGTTTTATGGAAAATGTTTGTTGCAACTATGTAAACATATTTTTAATAGACAAAGTGCTATATTGAGTTTGCCTAAGTGGCACACACACAGTTCCTCAAAAATTGGGTATGAAGTGGAGTGGGAATGTTTTAATACCAGGTCAGGAAAGTAAAAGTGTGAAACTCTTTAAGCAAAGAAGGGTACAGGTCACCTGATGGTAAGTGATGACTGCCGCCTACAACTTCACGTCACATCAGAGAAACTACAAGTGCATCTTCGGTCTTTCAAGCGCGGTACACGCACTTTGTAAACTGGACACCGTGTGCACTAGGTGGGGAAGGTTGCGATTCGCTACCAGTAGTTCTCGGGAAATTTTGCAAAACGAGACCCTTGCCACTCGTACGAAAACCTTCGCCATATCCAGACTAACTGCCAGGCTTCTTTGTTTTCAATCGCCGTAGTCTAGCTGTGGTTAGACAAGACACCGGACATCATCATCACGGAGCATGGAGGCAAAAGCGATACGCCTGTGGCCTGTGTTATATAATAGAGCTATATAAAATAGCTATTGATTTTAAATAGCTTATGGACCTTAATGTGTTATGTAAGTTAACGCTTTTTTTATGTATTATATGTAACATCTCTTAGGTACATATGAGGATATCTCATTCCTTTGCGCTTTTACCTCGTAAGCAAGAATCGTAATGAACGAATATTTTACTCAAAACAAGTTCTAAGTTATACACTACTTTATTGGATAAACTAAAAATATTGTTTTAATTATGGTAATGAGAATTTCAAGAATTAGCTCTTTATTATTATTCAAATAAAAATACTAAATAAGCAATTTGCAAAAAATCTAATGTATTACATGTTTATTTTGTTCATATTTCCTTTTATATGTTTGTATGTTGAATTAAAAACTACTCGTTATTTTCAGTTAGATTTTGATAAAATTACATTAATGAAAGTTAAAATTTATAATAAAAGTAAACTGTGTACAGGTGGTGCCCACCTGTGTGGCCCCGGAATGAATTGTAATTCAATATTAAATCTGTATATATTATCACTTTTAAACAAATATTGCTTCGTCAAATAATCAAAATAAAAGCATATCACTGCTGTTATGACTGTAATGATAAAGGCTAAGGCTTAAAACCTATGACTAAACATTGACAATATTTTAATTGCGCGAATCAGGATTTGCTTTTTTACTACAAATCATAAATCACGCTATTATATATTATAGCCTTCACTACTTCCAAAGAAATAAAAACCGGATTTATCACATATCACATTTTGGGAACCCGACAGTTCGAAAACTTTGTAGTAGTGCGTGGTCCGCTACACTAGTTTTTTCAATAAACAAAATATTGTCTGTTTTATTATTTATTTCTGAGTTTCTTTGGCCATTTCTTCTCAGGCCCGAGGCTATAACTTTAGTGAACTGGTGGTAAAAGAGTTGACGTTCAAAAAACAAAGCTTGTAACTTCTTACTTTGAATAAAAATATATAAAAATATTTTTTTTAAATTGAGTATAATGGTAGATATAATATTATATGAACTATTTTAATCTCATTAAAAATATTTCATTAAAAATATTATTCTACATTTAAGAAAGAACTTATTAACCTATTTATAATACACTCCGTTCCCTATGGTTATATTCCCACTGTTTCGTAACTACTAATAAGATAAAAGTAAAGTTTTCATATATAATGTTTCTAAGTTAATGAACAGCAATAATTGCACTGTTCTTAAATGAGCGATTATGACGAAGTAAGCCTTGGGGAAGTCACAGTTCGCTCCAGACTATCTACATTAAATCCTAAATTTCATCTCTGGGGCTTATGGCTAAGCTTAGTATAACATTTATAAAAAATGTTAGTATATTAAATTAAAAAATATCTTCTAAACGTGATTATTTTCCTACAGGACAGAGAACTGTATGCTTGCATTTTTATACTTGAAGGTTTATTCGTTCATAGGTATATGGTTATAATTTATTGATTTTTATTTCATAAAAGTCTTTTAATTTCCTCAACAAAAACAATAAATGGAGAATTTGGCAAATAAAGAAATGAAATCTTAAGGCTACGTATCCTCTGCCTACCACACCGCTTTAGATATAGTATTTCATTACTTTTAGTTAAAAGAGTTAGTGTTGAAGCTTTAATGATATATCGCTTAGTGCCGTGAGCTCGAGCCGCGATGAAAGAACACCCACAAACGCAACATATGGATTACGATAGCAATGCTTTATGGCGGATATCTTGTAAATTCATCTATAAAAAGTAACGGCCGCTTCGAGCCCGCCACGAGTTGTGAACAATGAAATAGAATGATCATTTTACAAACAATATCATATATTTAGAGTGTAGAGTAGATACATAAATAATCAAAATTTACTTATGGTATGGTTTTTTTGTTTCATTTTGTATTCAGTATAGAACAGGGGAGGCTGAAGAAACCTAATGTTAAGACACCTTTTTCCCATGATCTATAAAATTTTGAAACATAGCAGAAATATAATAGACTGACAGAACACCCTTGTTTTATAACCGCAGCCAGGAAATAACTATAATTTACCTTTTCGAATGAAAATCCACAATCATTTAAAGTCAAAACGCTGTACTATTCCGCTACGATTGCCTCTTTTTCAATTTATATATGGCATAATTTTAATGAAAATGAGTTCTGAAAACATCTCAAAAAGCAAGGCGAGTGGAGAATGGTGGCCTTTTTTTATGACGTCGCTGAAGTCTGCAAGAACAACGTGCTACTAAAAGAAAATTTAATATTAACGTATATGTATCTACATTGCAGTCCCCACGGCGCGTATACTGGGCGGGCCCGACCTGCACGTCGACATCGGCTCCACCATCAACTTGACCTGCCTCATACAGTTCAGTCCGGAACCGCCCGCATACATATTTTGGTACCACGAGGACGAGGTGAGCGGACGCAAAGTAATTATTCAATTTTACTTATTGTTATATTTTAGTTAAGTATCAAGTAATACAATCAGACTTTAAAAGCGCCGGTTTTGAATTTTGACACTCAACTAAATGATAATAAAATTTAATGGTGAACAGTGTATGTTAATGTATAAAAATACACATTGCTTTTGCTTCCCCTACTACACGGGGGCTACAGCAGTACTTATTTAGAAAACTTGTAAACATTTGAACGTAACGGTTCAAATTCTTATACGTTTTCTAAATAAGTGTTTTTCTTTTCTTAGTGTGGATTAATACTTTAAATACAGAAAAATGAAATACAGCGGTAGTTAAAACAGTGCACGTATTTGCTAAAATGTCCAGAATAATGTAATGTTGCTATAAGGGTCAAATGTTTTGTTAGTATATAACTAATACCATATTTCACAAAGTATATTATGAAAAGTTAAACAGTGATTTTATAATAATAAAATCTTATAACTTTTTTTTTAATTATCATTTTCACATTATAATTAAACCTCAGCAACGTCCTTCAAGCGCGAGCCGCAATCCCTTGATAACTATTCTAAAAATATAATTAATTACCTTCATCCCACTATTGTTCTGCGAGTAGTATAATACAACTAAAATTATCGGACAATTTGACTAATTAGTGAGAGCAGGCGTGCGAGGGGGCGCTGAGCTCAACAAACTCAATTAGTAATGCTAACATTGTGTATTAACCAGTATATATACGAGTATATACGCTGGCAAGGTCTTGCTTGTTCTGGATACACTCCAGCGCTGACATCATTCCCTATAGTTGACTAAACATTAGCGGGTCTTCTCAACTTTTTGTATAAATTATTTAAAGAGGCCTGTCGTGGCGCAGCGGCACAAGCGTGTGACTGTAACCGACAGGTTCTGGGTTCGATCCCCAGTCGAGGAAATGAAATATTTAATATTTTCCTCATATCTATCTCTAATGCCTCAAATTCAGCGGAAAGTGAGGAACGGAAGTGGAACGGAGTGTCTTAACACTAGGTTCCCGGGTTCCCTCTGCTTACCCTGCCTCGTGCGGGGTACAGCGTGAAGCTAAAAAAAACATTAAAAATAATATTCTTGATATCTCGGGCACTGATTGTTTCATACAGATCAGAATTGTAGGTTGACGAAAAGTTAACAAACTTAATAATGTGGGAGTCTGAATTCACTACGTATGAAATGAACTACAATTATAAGTTTGTAATAGTTTATATAAAACCTATGTTCCAAATGTTTTCCTTTATTGATACTTCAAGTTCATCATATTTATAACATTTCATTTTGTAGGTCCCCATATTTGTATCGTAAGTTCAATTCGTGCCAAAATTTCATAACTTTAAATTTAAAAAAAGTGCCTATATTCATAATAATGTATTTCATTTTCACGATCGTTAAACATTTTAAATGAAACACTTCTTAACGTATATTGGTTTTCGATCATTTTTGGAAACCCGACGTTTCCAGAGTCAAAGATAGACGAATGCCACCTCAGTCTGCCCGTGACCACAGACTATTGTAAAGTGTTTGAGTCGTTGGGTTTCCGAAAGTGATCAAAAACCAACATAAATCAGTTTAAAAGTGTTTCATTTAAAAAGTGCCCAGTTGGTTTTGATTATGCGGCGAATTTTATACAAAAGTATAAAATTTGCTCGTATATGTTCATTAAATTTACTTAGAAGCTGGATATTTTTATGTGCTCTAAAGGGCCTTAGACCTGAAATTTTCATATGAATTTCAGCTTTATACAAAGAAAAACACACCTGAAACAGATTTCATTTAAAATTAAATTCAAGAAATAATCACAAGTTCTCGGTTTATTTCGAAAGTCGAGTCCGCGTAAAAGTTTCATCATACGAGATAAAGCAGATTAGAGTGATATTAGCATCTTAACGCGCTATTACTTTGAATGGCGGATTTTAGAGATAACGGTTAGTCACTCCGCGGAGGGCACTTAGCACCTAATGTTACACTTTGTGTCTGTAGACTTCATATGTACTGAGTTAATGACTATTTAGTTATCCGATCAGTGGAAATTAAGGTAGAAAATTAGGGTTTTCTAACATATAGTATATAAATTTGTTATATAAAGAAATGAACACGGGCTGCACTCACGAAAAAGTATGACCCATTGTCACGATTCACGCTCTCGCTCCCGTGCAAGACAGTACGGAACAATCGGTAGAGGGATGATCGATCTGATCTTGTGCAGTAGTAATAAGTTTTAGTAATTAGTAATAATTAAGTTATTTATATAGTTTTAGTAAACTATATTTGAATAAACAAGTGCAAATAAATCCTAATTTAAAAACAAATTGTCAATATTTTTAATTACTTCTTCTTTGTATATATAATTATAATTCAGTGATAATAATTCTACTTTACTCCACTCAGCTTCATACTGTACCCCGCATATGGCAGGGTAGGCAGAGGAAATTTGGGAGCCTAGTGTTAAGACACTCCACTTCCGCTCCCCACTGATACTAATTCAAATGCTTTTGGAAAAGAAAGCCAAATAATAAGTTTTCATCGATGTTTTCTTATAACTTTATCACGTAAAATTATCTTCCGCAAGCCGACACTACAGATAACTAATTTATAGGTAACTTTTTTAATATTAATCTTCCGAGGAGAATATGATTTTTTCTATGACATCGTTCCCGTAGACGAATGGAAAGAACTAATAATTGAATGAAACGTGACACATTCTATGTGCAGAAGGCAACTCTGACCTCGCTTGGAAAGCAATTAACACATATGTACTATAGCCGTAAAAAGTGGATGATTTAAATTTTTTTTCTTATTATTTTTATCGATTAGGACATACAACCAAACAATTCTCGAGCTTTATTATATAGAAGATATCATTTTTTTCCCTCATATTAAAAGTTATGCTTTTCACACTTACGAAACTAGCTTCAACAAGTGTATATATGTAAACGGAAGTGACAGTGGTCTCAATGAAGTCTTCTCTTATAGAAATATAGAACTAAAGTAGCTGCAAACGGTATATTTCCACTAAAGTAGTTTTTGTCGTAAAGATAAATGCGTTCTTCATTTATTTGAAACGAAATGCTCGAAGCAAAAGAATTATATTCAATTTTATTATTGACTCAAACCAGAAAGAGCAGTTCGGGCTTTGAGAATGAACTATTCGCGGTTGTATTATTTTAATAACCAATAGTGCTTTTATGTATTAAAATTTTATTAATATTAGATTCAAAAAGATGCAAGTATAAACTTGTATATGAAATTAGCCTATTGTAGTTCTTATTGATTGAGAAAAAAAAATCATAAATTACGTCTCCTTGGTTAGGAATTCCAAATTAAAATTTATACAGCTATTTACACATGTAGTTAAGTTTCGTTAACCGTCATTCATTTGTTTTTTTTTCTACTTGAATATTTCATTTTCTCGAGTGGGGATCAAACCCTGACACGTCGCGCTAATAGTAACACGGGCCTTCCATACCAAACGCCAATTTCATATATAACAATCTAATATATAAATTTACGAATGGTAATTGTTTAATACTGTCGAGGTCCGTATGATAACGTAAATAATTATTTTTATTTCCTCACTCTAGTGTGAAGACAGAGCGTGGTGTTACGAGGGAAGGTCCAAGAGTTCGATAAAGTACTATTAGGGGACTCATCATTAGTATATACTCGTAAATAGACTTTTAGCCCTGTTACGTCATTCGTTAACGAACATTCGCCTCCTGAACAAGTCCATCCGGAAGAAAACTGAAATTATGGAGAAAATTGAACACCTTGCCGTGATAAAATTCCTTATTAAGCAAGGAAAGAATAGCCAACGCATTTTAAATGAAATGCAAGCCGTTAATGGGTAGGATTGCTCTGCTAAATCTATGATTTATAAGTGGCATGGACTTTTTAAACATCGTCGAAAATCGACTGAAGACGACCCCCGTTCTGGACGGCCAGTTGAGGCCCCCACATCAGACATCTTCGAAAAAAGTGGAAAATCTAGTAATGGAGGACGCCCATTTGTCGAAAAATCTGTTATCTGCATTGGTTGGAGTATCAGATACCACCATATGACCATCTGGATACCCAGATGGACAAAAGTCAGTGCAACATGGGTACCAAGAATGTTCACACAGCTTCAGAAACAACAGCACGTCGATGCTTCAAAGAATTTTTTTGATCCGACTACAATGTGGTGCAGGAGGCAATTTTGGCCATTTTGAGGCGAAAGAAAAAAATATTATTTGTTGAAAAATTAATTCATAAATCCAATAAATGTATTCAGGGTGATTATATTGAAAAGGAAAAATAGATTTATTGTTTCATTTAATTTAAAATCCTTTGATTACACAACTATTGGACCTCCCCTCGTAAGTTATGTGTATAATATAAAGTATAAAGCATCACGTATCGTGATGCCTTATACTTTATACTTTCAAGATAAATTTACAAATGGAGGCCGGTCGTGGCGCACAAGCATGCTAATTAATTATTTGATATTTGTATTTGTTCAATGTCAACAAGGCAAACCGCAGCGATGAGTTCAGTCACTTAACATGCAATACTTTCAAACGGGCAACACCCGAATAAATTCCAGCGGAGAACGAGAAACTGAACGGAGTGTCTCAACACTATATTTCCAGGCCCGTTCTGCCTACTTAGCTATAAGCTAAAAAAAAAGTAAAATAAGACTGATAAACTTATACTTCTTTAATAAAATTAAGTAAGTATGAAACAAGAAACGCTTATGAAATGAATTTCCATATTCGCGACTCATACAGGACGACTCATTATCGGGTAAACTCTCTTTATTAGTGCCTATAAGTTGAAAAGGCGGCAGGAGGGTATGTCGTCCCTCTCGCACCCGCCTGCACGACTGTATACTAAAAAGAGAAATAAATAACGATCGAGATAACGGGGCATCTCAATGGGTAATCAACGCGAGAGGATCAATTAGTGTCAGTGGTAGAGAGCTGGTATCAATGCGACTGTGACGACGTTATTAACGTACGAGAAATTTTATTTACGAAATTGTATATATGAACCATAATAACATTTTATACATTGTTTTATATAGATAAATATTTATTGTTGGCTTACTACACTAATGAATGAATTACAAAAAACTTGAACTCGGTGAACAATATAACAAGTTCAACTGTAAGCCTCGCAGAACAGCTCAAAATTTTTGGAAATTTTGTGTTGGCCGCTCTTAAGGGGCTCCAGCTCCAGGTCCAACTTGTCACTAAGCTCCAGGTCCAACTTCTCTCATAGAAATGCGAAAAGAAGAAAGATGACACTGCTTCACAAGTGATTCAAGTGTTAGCAGAGCATTTCAAAATTCCTGATCTCTGTACAGATAACATTAGCAGATGTGAACAGTTGGGTAAAATATTACCAGGGAAGTCTAGACCCATTTTACTTAAGTTCAGAGATCAATCACTAAGAAATCCATTCTTTTTTTTTTTATGGAAAATATGGCAAACAAGCGTACGGGTCACCTGGTCGTAAGTGATCACCGTCGCCCACGGCCCCGAGTAACTCCAGAGGAGCTACAGGAGCGTTGCCGTCCTTTAAGGTGGAAGGGCACCGGGGCTCCGCATTACCTAATACGAAACGCAGTGGCCAAAGCCACTACTTAACGCCGGTCTTAAATGCCGGGGGTGGTAATAATCCGGTCGTGTTGCCATTTCTAACAACGTGACTCTACCACATGCACCTTAGCCGCCTCTTACGGCACTATCAGTATCAGGGTGATCCTATTCTAAGCCAGAATCACACGGCATAAAATCTGGTATTCAAAGTTTTTCTTAAGAATCACACTCGCAAAATTTTTAACTGACACTCGAAGACTGACTGACTACAGCGAAGAAATATGTCCGTACGACGAGGAGAACCGTAAAAAGTAACACATATATTTTTGTTTATATATTTTATTTATTTCTTTTCTATATTTTTTTACGAAAATTGTTTTTTCGTTACTTTATTTCATTGATATAACAACTCTATACGCGTTATTCATTTACTTTACTTTAAACCGATATCATAGAATTTACTAAATGCAAAAAGCACAACGGCGAGAATAAGTATCATAATATATATATATATATATATATATATATATATATATATATATATATATATATATATATATATATATATATATATATATATATATATATATATATATATATATATATATATATATATATATATATATATATATATATATATATATACACATATATATATATATATATATATATATATATATATATATATATATATATATATATATATATATATATATATATATATATATATATATATATTCTCACCGTTGGGCTTTTTGCATTTAGTAAATTCTATAATATCGGTTGCCTGTAGTGTGTATAGATCGCTTTTAGCGATAAGGCTGCCATTGCTCATTTATTGATAATTATAATAAATCTGTAGAGAGGTCAATTCTGTACATGAAATATATTTACAAAATAAATAGCAGGGGGTGATTAGTGTTCGATACTGATGCCAAAAATGCAGTTAAAAAAATTTTTGTCTGTCTGTCTGTCTGTTTGTATGTTATTTATAGAAAAAAAAACTACTCGACGGATTTTAACGAAACTTAGTACAATTATTCTTTATACTCCTGGGCAGGTAATAGTATACTTTTCATCACACTACAATGAATAGGAGCAGAGCAGTGAAAGGAAATGTTGAGAAAATGGGAGAAGTTGCTTGATTTTTTAAGCTTCCGTCGCGTGTGCAGCCTTAATGGTTAGAGCTACATAGAAACTATGTATAACGGAAATATTCTACATAAAAATACACGAAAAATATTCCAAGACAGCATATATCTATCTTTTATAGTTAACTCACAATAACACGCATAACTCTCGATAGCTTAGCAGTTCGGAGATTTCTTATTATATTTGTTTACTTTTACGTTTATAAAACCAATAATGCTCACCATCATTCCTAATTAAAAAAAAATAAACATTAGCACCAATTCAATAAAAAAAGAATCATTGAAATCGGTATAGAAACACCAAACTTATACTTACTTACATGAAATACGCCAACAAGACATCGCGCGTGAATAGTGAATCAAGCTATAAGGATTATTTTTGCGTAACGGTTGCCGCGCCCGACGGGGCTCGCGGCGGCAGAGTATAAAAGGGGCGGGAGGCGAGCGCAAGCGTCATTCAATATTTGGCTGTTGATGCGTTCAGAGTGTTGAACTTTATTGACAGACAATAATTGTTATTTTATAAACCGTGCTTATCAGCGCGACTTTTTGTCTTTAAATAGTTTATTTTAATTTCTTTTGTTGTTATTTTCTAAATTAGTTTTAGTTTTGTTTAAATTCCTAACTATTAATAATTCCTATTTTATTTCTTTTTAAGTAGATTTAGATTCGATTTTTAGATTAGATAATAGATAGATAGATTAGATTATTGTTAGATTTTAGTTACTGATAGGTTAGTTTTGGGCATTTTATGTTTAGTTTTTTTTGTATTGAGTAGATAAAAGCGTAGGTAGGTACTTTTATTAATTATAGTATTCATAGGTATTTTTTATTTATTTTTAAGTGACGTAGGTATAGGTAGATATTGCCTACTATCTACCTATACTGCACACGTGTTTTAGCTTTATTTTCATTTCTTTTTTTTTGTACCTAAGTTGTAGGTAGGTAGGTACATATTTCTTAGTTTAATTCTATTAGAATATTAGGTATTTAAGTTTAAATAGGCACTTAGATTTATATTTTTTTATTATATAGCAGCTGTACTTAGAACATCTAAGGTTTTTTTTGTATTAGTATAGGTACTTTGATTAATTACAGTAGTTGTAGGTATTTCTTATTATTCATTTTTAAGTGAAGTAGGTAAGTGTAGATAGTATTGCACACGCATTAAGTATAGCTTTATTTTCATTTTTTATTCTTTTGTAATTTGTAGGTACCTACGTACATATTTATAATTCGATTAGAATATTATTTTAGTTTTAATAGGCACTTAGATTTATATTCTATTTATTATATACTTAGCTATAGTTAGGACCTCTGACGTAAGTTTTTTGTTGGGTAACTAAATAGAATTTAAGTTACCGTCGATTAAAAATAAAATAAACGATGCCACCTAAAAAACGACCATCTTTATCTCGAACTTCGAGTCAAGCTAGGAGAATGAGAATGACGCGTTCTCAAGAATCGGAAGAGGAAAGAGCACATCGGTTAAACTCTATGAGAGTTAGTGCCTCAACATCTCGAGCTAATGAAAGCTCTCCAGAAAGAGAGATGCGATTAGCAGCTGAAAGAGCGAGACGAGCTACAACACGGGCTTCTCAAAGCTCTTCTCAACGAGAGCTAAGGCGTTCCATTGACCGGGAACAACATGCGTTATCCCGAGAAGCTGAAACTGCTTTACAACGAGAATTGCGACTCACAGCTGACCGCGAACGGCATACATTATCTCGCGAGTCTGAAACCTTCACTGAGAGGGAATTACGGCTTACAGCTGACCGCGAACGTCATATTTTATCTCGAGAATCTGAAACTTTTACTCAATATCAAGACCGTTTGACAAATGATAGGGCACACCATAACATGATTCGATCTCTTGAAGATGAACATGAGCATGAACAACGACTAGAGTCGGGACGCGATTATTACAATTCTTTGAGACAAGAACAATTGATTACTTTATCTAATGAAAGATTAAGAATTGAAAATATTCGGTCGCTTGAAACAGAAGAACAGCGAGAGGCCCGTCTTACTGCAGATAGATTTCGACATGGTCTTAATGACTTAGATATACACGTGGTAGATCAATCTACAAATTCGGTGGCGTGGTCCGATAAATATAAAAGTGGGTTTGCTTATAACCTCACAATTGATTACAGATCATCTTCTGAAATAGGCGATATGAACGTAGTATGTTCCTTTTGTAATGCTTCGAAGTGGAGGAAGGAGTCTGCTGGTTTCTGTTGTTCTGGAGGTAAAATAAATTTGCCTTCGTTCGAAGACCCACCGGAACCTTTAAAATCACTACTTTTAGGGGAACATTTGCAATCCAAACAGTTTTTAGATAATATTCGCACTTATAATAGTGCATTCCAAATGACATCCTTTGGTGCTAAACAAATCTCAGAAGGCCCTTTCATGCCTACTTTTAAGGTACAAGGTCAGGTTTACCATTTGATAGGGTCCCTTTTGCCTGAAGAACAACCTAAATTTCTTCAAATATATTTTGTATCCGATTACAACGAACAGTCGAATATAAGAAATCAATATTTTCCGAATTTAAATACTGAACTCATTTCACAACTTCAGAACATGTTACATCAGGTTAATTCGTACGTATGCAGTTTTAAATCGGCATTAGAAGCCCTTTCTCAAGATGGTAATAACAATTATAAAATTGTTATAAATGCCGATAAGCGTCCAACTCAGGAACACCCTGGGCGTCATAACGTTCCATCCACGAATGAAGTTGCTGTAGTAGTGGTCGACCAGGAATGTGATAGGCGTGATATCGTTATACGTTCAAGAGACAATCGTTTGCAACGTATTTTCGAAACCCACAGGGCTTACGACAGTTTGCAATATCCTATGATATACTGTCGAGGGGAAGATGGTTATAATTTCGCTGTATACCAAACCTACCCGCGCACAGGCGCACCTAATTATAATAAAAAGGTGTCATGCCTTCAATTTTATTGTTACCACCTGCAAGTGAGACGGAATAGATTGGTATACTTTCAACGTTTTCGTGGCTTATTTAATCAGTTTATTGTTGACATGTACGCAAAAATTGAAACCGAAAGATTAGTTTATATACGATCTAATCAAAGGCAGCTGCGCGCTGAAGAATACGTGCACCTTCGCGATGCCATGCAGCAAGATAACGATACTGTGAATATGGGTCGTTTAGTTATTTTACCCTCTTCTTTTACTGGTGGTCCACGCTACATGCATGAACGTACTCAAGACGCTTTTTGTTACGTAAGAAAATATGGACGTCCCGACTTATTTGTTACTGTAACTAGCAATCCCAAGTGGGATGAAATCACTCGGGAGCTTCTTGAGGGTCAGGCACCGCATGACCGCCATGATATTATTGCAAGAGTGTTTCATTTAAAATTAAAATCAATGATAGATCTTCTTACCAAAGATAACATTTTTGGAGAAGTATTGTGTTATATGTATAGTGTTGAGTGGCAAAAACGTGGCTTACCTCACGCACATATCTTGCTTTGGTTAAAAGATAAGGTTCGACCTAATGATGTAGACAGATTAATCAGTGCTGAAATTCCAGATCCGACTGCAGATCCCCTATTATACGACATTGTTAAAACTCATATGATACATGGTCCATGTGGTGCATTTAACGCAAATGCTCCTTGCATGCAAGACGGTCGTTGCACTAAAAGGTATCCAAAAGCATTAGTGGATGAAACTGTAACAGGACATGATGGATACCCATTATATCGTCGCCGTTCAAGAGACAATGGTGGTTTTACTGTTGAAAAGCGAATGTCTGGACAACAGGTTACTTTAGATAATAGGTGGGTCGTTCCGTATTCGCCTGTATTGTCCAGAGCATTTCAAGCTCACATAAATGTAGAAATGTGTAATAGTGTAGAGTCAATTAAATATATTTGTAAGTACATTAACAAGGGCAGTGACCAAGCTACGTTTGCGTTAAGAAATGAACATGATGAAGTTACTAGATTTCAGTCAGGCAGATATATCAGCTCTTCAGAAGCTGTGTGGCGGATCTTAAGTTTTAATATTCACGAAAGATATCCACCTGTGACCCATCTGGATGTTCATCTGGAAGGCGGTCAACGTATATATTTTAACGCCGAAAATGTTACAGAACGATTAGAGAACCCTAGACAAACAACTTTATTGGCATTCTTTCGACTTTGCCAAACTGATAATTTCGCAAAGTCTCTTTTGTATGAAGAAGTTCCATCGTATTATACCTACGATAAACAACGAGGTGTCTTTAACCGTAGACGCCGAGGCAGGCCTGTAGATGGCGAGACAGGTATTTTCAAAGAACATGTTCTTGGTAGAGTGTATACTGTTCATCCTAACAACGCAGAGTGTTTTTATTTGAGATTATTATTACATACAGTGCGAGGACCAACATCATTTATAGATTTGAGAAAAGTAGACGATGTTGTTTATCCAACTTATCATGCAGCTTGCCAAGCGCGTCATTTGCTTGAAAATGATCAACATTGGGATGACGCTTTAGCAGAATCCTGTGTTAGTGATAATCCACGACGGTTACGCCATTTATTTGTAACATTACTCACATTTTGTAATTTATCTGATCCTGTCCAATTATGGGAAAAATATAAAGAAAAATTTGCAGAAGACTTTCTTCGGAATTTATCTCACAATAATGAAGGCGCAACTAATGATAATTTTCGAGATCTGGCTATAAATCAGTGCTTATTAGCTCTTCAGGAAGACTTAACAGCAGTAGGCGGTAAATCACTTTGTGAATATGGTTTGCCAACGCCAACCTCAGTCGGAGAGGTAACCAATAGGGAATATTCCGCAGAGATTGGTTACAACCCAATGGAACTGCTGGTAACATTAGAAAACGGTGTCCCAATGATGACTGCAGAACAACGCTTAGTCTATGATCGCGTGTGCGAGAGTGTGCAGAATAATTTAGGAACAATATGGTTTTTAGATGCACCTGGAGGAACTGGGAAAACTTTTTTGACTAAATTAATATTAGCTTATGTTCGAAATCAGCGTAAAATCGCTCTTGCCGTGGCTTCATCAGGTATAGCTGCAACATTGCTACCAGGAGGTAAGACTGCTCACACTATGTTTAAAATACCAATTGATTTAGATCGCACGGAAAGTCCAACCTGTAGTATTTCAAGAAATAGCGACAAAGCTAAGGTATTGCGTGAGTGTAATTTAATCGTATGGGATGAATGTACGATGGCCCATCGAAAAGGAGTAGAAGCAGTAGACAGAACTCTAAGGGACATAAGACAAAATGATCGACCAATGGGCGGTATTACGGTTTTATTTTGTGGTGATTTCCGACAAACCTTACCGGTAATACCACGGGGAACCCGAGCTGATGAGATTAGGGCTTGCCTGAAAAGCTCTTATTTGTGGCGTGATATACAATCGGTGCATTTGACTATAAATATGCGAGTGAGAACTGGAGACAACGCAGATAATCGTGAATTTTCTGATACATTATTGAAGATTGGTGAAGGTACCTATCCACAACTACACCAAGGAAAACTTATTCTGACACCTGAGTTATGTTGTATAGTGCAATCCCAACAACATCTTATATCTTCGGTTTACGGTGACATAACAATTATATTAAATAGGGACAATTCTTGGCTTTGCGAAAGGTCCATTTTGACTCCTCGCAATGACCAGGCATCTGAAATTAATAATAAAATACTGTCTAATATACAGGGAGAAAGCAAAGTTTATAGTTCAATAAATAGAATGGTTGATGAACAAGAAGCCACTAATTACCCGATAGAATTTTTAAATTCTTTAAGTATGCCTGGACTACCTTCTCATATAATTTGTTTAAAAATTGGCATACCGATAATTCTGCTCCGAAATTTAAGACCACCTCAACTTTGCAATGGAACTCGGCTAAAAGTAACCCAGTTGCAACAAAATGTAATCGAGGCTCAAATTTTAACAGGTTGCGGTGCAGGAGAAACTGTCTTTATTCCCAGAATTCCCATAATACCAAATAATTTTCCATTCCAATTTAAAAGAACGCAATTCCCAGTATCGGTGTGCTATGCCATGACTATCAATAAAGCTCAAGGGCAGACTTTTCGTGTTGCTGGAGTAGATCTCGGTGTTAGCTGTTTCTCGCATGGTCAATTATACGTCGCTCTTTCCCGGGTTAGCAATTCTAGGAATCTTTACGTTCACGTGCCGGACGGGTCGACTCTTAACATAGTCTACCCAGAAGCTTTGCGCTGAAACATTTTAATTTGATCTAAAAATATTAGCAATATATTATCTTAATAAAAAACAAGGAGTTACACGCTGACCGAGTCGTGGGTATAGCGTGGGTATATTATAATATTCTGCGGTTACTTATATTTTTCAACAGTTTTGTGGATTGGCATATTATAATACTATTGCCCTTCTAAAATACGAAAGTGAATCTGCCTGTTACGTCAAAACTATGAGGGAGGACATCTGCTAATTTTTTTTCGAAAAACGACGGAAACGCGGACGAAGTCGCGGGCAAAAGCTAGTTGTATGTATAAAATAATAAAATGTCTAAAAGTAATGGTATTCTATACCAGTTGTAAAGTGCAATAAAGTATTATTATTACTTTTTTTAATTTTGTCGACTTGTATGTACGTTTGTTCATGCTACTCTCAAGAACAACTGGTTAAATTTCAGTTTACATTGTTATATATTTGCTAGTCTTTTTGACATTTACCGATAGTCTTATTTAAATCCATACATAAATTAAAAAAATAATAATTAAAAATTTGTCGTTCTACAAAGTTTTAATTTGCTGAAACTTTAATATTTAAGGTAAATATAGGTATTGTTTTTAACATGATGTTTTGATTAGGAAATGAAATTAACGCTAATTAGTAAATTAGTAATGATGGGCGTCTCCGCGAGCGGGCCGCTATCATACAATATATCAATTATTAGCATTGTTATTAAAAGCCGCAGAGGAAATCGACTGCCGGTACAAAATAACTAATTTAAACCGTGAACAATTATATCAAATAATAACTCATTACCTGATATGATATAAATCAGCTTCATTTGTAGAGAATCATATAATCCATACAAAATGATACGCTAGTAATATATTAATGTAGCAAGCGTGAATGCCAGACCGCGGCGGCGCCGGTGGCCACGCCACGATATGTATTTGAAGTAATAGTTACACCATTTAATGAGCAAAATAAACTTTGTTATTACGTCCAAAGTTTTAATATGTAGGAACATTCTGCTATCGCATTAAGTGTAATATAAATTTCAACTGAGGTCGTTATAGTTGGTTACGCGTGAGGGCAGCGTGGTCGGCGATGTGTGCGATGCGTGTACCTACTTGGTGCTCGCGACTTACTTCCCAAATTAATTTGTTAGACACGGGATTGGAATATAAACGTGTTTCGGGCTTATTGGTTGTATAGTTATTACTACCGAGATAGAAGTCTTATATTCACCGCGGACGGCCCTCGTTGACTACTACGCGTCGGACAAATTAATATCGTGTATGCGATCTTTATGGCCTTCATTAATATGAACACATTTCCGTCCGTTGAATTTGAAAAGTTGTTTTATACGTCCTCAAAACTTGTTGCTGAATTTAATTTAACTCGTAACGTTCACGAAACAGTAAATACTGTTTTTATTTAATAAGAAAGTTCGTTTACCAAATTAGGCACAGTCGACTTTCTCAGGTCTCGCTATAACTTCACTTTGTTGCATAATTCTGTTTTCGAAGTGGACTAGTAAATATAACTTTACCTTGTGGTTTTAGTGTACAATGTGATTGCATTAGCAGCATGAGTACACCATCAAATTTCTTATCTCTGGTAAGACACAAGGAGAAGAGGACGGAGTCACTAGGTTCACGCTGTTCACCTTGATATGAATATAAACTTAGTTTAATCGTACAATGCGACGAAATAAAGAAAAAGCAACTTTTAGGATTTTCTCTATTTTTTATAACTATGTTGATCTTAGATATGTTATGGTGCAAGTTAATGGCTTTGAATTTTCGAGCAAATAAAATATTAATTAGTCTCGTTTTTCCGCTCTGGTAAGAAGGCAAAGTGCAGCGTTCAGTTTCGCCACTCAAGACGCAATGCCTCAAATTGGCCGGAGTGAGAAATAGATCGCAGCGTCTTAACACTAGGTTCTTAAGTTCCGTCCATTAGGGCAGGGGCACTGCCACGTGCAGGATACGGCATGAGGCTATAGATAAGTGTGTTGATCCGTAGTCGTATGTCAATGTGTGTGGTGGTGTGTCGTGAAGCAGGTGATATCGTACGACTCGTCGCGCGGCGGCGTGTCGGTGGTGACGGAGAAGGGCGCCGCCACCACCTCGTACCTGCTGGTGCAGGACGCGGCGCCCGCGGACTCCGGCCGCTACTCCTGCGCGCCCTCCAACGCCGAGCTCGCCACTGTGCGCGTGCACGTACTGAACGGTAAGTTATTATCCACTATTATATATAAATGTATACTGCGTCTGACTGTTAACGCAATGGTTCCGGGTTTGATTTCCAATCAAAAAAACGCAATGCAACACGCAATGTCTCGAATAACTTAGCTTAGCTGGAAAATAGGGCACATTTTTTCAACCTTACATATATCAGTGTCGAAAATTTACATAAATTTTAAAACAGAGTAAAAAAAAGATTTCAATATATCAAGACAAGCACAAGAGTGTGACTGTAACCGACAGGTTCTGGGTTCGATCCCCAGTCGACGAAATGAAATATTAAATATTTTCAAATTAAAATATTTAATGTTTCATTTCTTCGCTCTGGTAATAAGGCAAAGCGCGGGGTTGAGTTCCGTCCCTCAACACGCAATGCCTCAAATTCGGCGGAAAGTGGGGAAAGGAAGTGGAACGGAGTGTCATAACACTAGGTTCCACTTCCGTTCCCTCTGCCTACCCTGCCTAGTGCGGGATACAGCGTGAAGCTGAGAAGATTTGAATCCTTTAAAGTTCACATAAAAACGTTATCGACCTGTTGAGTTAAACAAAGCGTCACCTCGAGTTACTAAACACAAAGTTAATGAGACTTAGAGAACTGTAGTTTCTCCGTTAGACTTTCTTTTCTTACTATATACTGCTATATGGCAGGTTTCATAAAAATAGAAAAGTGTTTATTAAGTTATTGTACTATTTGTGGCAGGCGAGCGGCCGGCGGCGATGCAGACGGGGTCGGCGGGGCTGTCGGACAGCTGGCGCTGCGTGCTGGCGCTGCTGGCGGCCGGCGTACTGCACGCGCGGCTTCTGAAGGCGCTGCTTGCCAGCTGATGCCCCCAGCGCCAGGACGCCAACGCAAACGGCAAAAAATAAGTTTTCAACTAATTAAGTAAAGCATAAAATATTTAAAAACGTTAGACATTTTATGTAAGATTTTTACGAGTGAACTAGTACGGCCACAGTGAAGCTGGGCCAGTTGTTTGTCCACTGTATCCACCCCCGACACCTTCCCCTTCTGTTATGTCCATATGGTTGTCCTATCTTGCATATAATTGCTGCAGACAAATTACAGTAACAATCTGTTCCAATCAAGAAGATTCGATCAGACTAAACAAGATAATTAGAAATGCAACATGTAAAATACAAAAATATAGACACACACAATCACAAAAACACAGTGATTTATATAAGAGCTGGCTCCGGTTTCTCTGTGAGCAACGTCCTACGCTCGCTCCTCCTCACTGTACATATGATATTGTAATGGTCGACTGTGTTTATTACTCAAACGATACGCAGTCACAATTGTGTACACAAAAATTGGTAAAGCAAATACGCTGAATATTATGAATTGAAAATGATAACTCGAAAACAATACAATTAGCTCGCTAAATAAATATGTTTCGGAAGTATGCACATCGTCGAAGTAAAAAAAAATATTCAATCAGATTACAGAAAGTTTATTAATTTACCGACAAACTATCGTGTTTGCTTCTCTGTAGCCGTCTCTTATTTTAGACCCTCACTCAAGTGCAACTTGCAATTGTTACCCTACATACATTATACATTCACTAACTACTGATTTTCAAGTAGTTTTATTCCAAACATCTTTTGTATATTTTAGAACTTAACTAAAATTAAGCAGTTAAGGTATTTGTATAGATATAATTATAAAATAATTTCTATATCCACGAGACTAACGGAATACATTATATGATAGAGGTTCTTTAAAACCAGGTTTTTTCTAAGACCTCGAACGGGTCTTGCGTACGTACTACGTAGCATCGTAGCTGCGAGCTCTACGTGACCTACGAAAAAGGGCAGAAATCTTTTTTAGCTTCAATTGTAACACGAAACGTAGGGCACCTCGGTGTCGCTCGATAACGCGACGTCCCACGCATATTGCTCAGAGCGAGAGTTTATCCGGATGGAACTCACTCACGCTTGTGTAATCTGATTGCGAAATGAAAATCTCATCTGAACGCACAGTAGAGATACTGACGAGGCGTGTCCGACACCGCGTGTGTCATTTAGTGAACGAGGCCTCCGTGTCGAAGAATGTGACACAATTTATAGTTTAATGCTAAAATATAAAAGGATAATAGACAATTATTTAGGAAACGTATAAAACGAACGGACGTATAACTTGGACGTCTTCAAAGAGGCGTGGATTGAAATCCTGCTACGTTCTAGTTTTTATACATTTTCGAAAAAAATTACGAACACTGTCTAAATCTACAGTACATCATCTACAGTATTGTTGTTACACTGCAGCTATATGCATGGTCATATTAAGGATATCCTCAATGTTAGAATGTAGTCGAATCGTCCTTAGCACCAAATTTATGTTACACCTAGTTAATTTAGTAATTTATTTATTATCTATATTAGCTATAATTGTATATGTTTTATACGAGGTTTTATAAATTACTCTAGTTATGTGTATTTAAGTGAGAAAATATAATTACGAAGGGATTGCAGGTGGACTATTGATAATTACGACCGATGTGAGATGTTATATACCCCGGCCTTTCCTTTTCGGGCGTAAGAAAAAAATAGAGAGCTACATTGAGAATATGTCTCTGAAGAGAAGTTGTAATAATTAGAACTGTTGTATAATGATCGGACTTGATTATTTTAAAGTATACTTATAATGTAAGCTGTCACTCTGTAACACTACGTCTATTGCAAAGCGATATTCTAATAAATTTATATATTTTCTTTCATATGAAAATTTTCCAAATTTCAAGGGTTTTATATGGATATTTTCTTACAAATGGTAGATTTTAAATTTAGCCATTTCCATCCTAAGATTGCAATATTATAAGCTATTGTACGTTAATATTTTCTTTAAAAAAATCTTCAAATTGTTATTATATTATCTATAAATTGTATAGGTAATTAAGCACCTAAAAGGGACAGACAGGTGCTCACTTACATGTCTTCACGTAGACAATGGTAGAACTATTGCGTTGGTTTGTGTCGCGCGGAGGACAGACCTATCGATTGTTATATTATCATTTATCAAATATTCTAAAGATTCTTTAAGATATGTTATAAGCGATGAGACGTTTATATTAATATATAATAAATAGGTAATAATAAACAAAGTGACATTTTGTATAGCGTAATATTGTACATATATTGATAGAGAAGTTTTACAATAATTGAGTTAAGTAGACGAGAACACTATGTATGATACGAAGACTAAGTTCGGAGATATGTATATGTACACACCCATACATACATACATACAGGCACAAATATATGTATGTATGTTTGTCTGTACTAGTACTATATGTAAAACATAACACTTATATGTATACATGGATCGGATAAGTTTGTTTTCAAATAAAAATATTTAATATTTATCCTTAGTTTTATTTATATTCCCAATACATCATAAATATATAAATATCTCTCTGACATGTTGAGTATTTGTTTAAAGTATTAATTAGAACATCCTGTGAATTTTAGAAAATAAAGCACTGACCTTTGTAATATTTACTGTTTGCCTAAACTAAGGGATTGCTTTATTAGCTTTAACATTTACAACATTCTTTGATATCAAGAAGACAGATCGAGAAAGAGTTGACCTATTTAACGGGCATCACAAACTTAGAATAAATGTGACAATAAAGTATAATTATTCAAAAAATACATAATACATGTTTCCAAATTAATTTGGAAACGTGACTGGTATTCGCTCGATTCTCGCTTGGGGCAATCACGGGCAAATCGCGGCTTTAAGTTCCGACAAGGCGCGTAGTTAAGTTCCACTACACGAAATATCGACAATTGAGCAAAAAGTGATCAACGTAGTGTTTTAAAATTAGATTCCCTCCGCCTTCTATAACGGATCACTCTCCTACAGTACGTGAACAGGAAATGTACAATACATTGTATACAATAATAGAAATATAAATAATATATTGTATAAATAATCCATTGTATACAATAATAGGTTACAACCTATAACAGTAGACAAACATAACATTACAAAATACACTCGTTTGGGAACTATATTTATAAGTTTTTTTAAAAGAGAGTAAAGTGTCGATACGGTTTAAATGGGCGACAGCAGATTATCGAGTATATTGGTATTAAGAGATAAAAATAGAGCAAAAATAATTGTATCTCTTGATTCACTTACATTCGTGAGTTTTGTGTACTTCAAGAGACCGTAGATCTGAATATTTAATATCAATTTCAGCTTTATAATGCCACGCGATGTTGAGTTAACTGCTCATGACACGTGAAAGGTCGGACAACAAAGCAAAAGAGTTAGTTATTATAGGAATGACTTTTTTCTAAGTTAAGACTAAGACTAACTAAGAATTAAAAGTCTGAATACTTCTAACTATCCTACCTTGACAATACATACGTACATTATCATATCACAAACTTTAATTATGAACATTATTTGATCTATCTTTTAATTCAAGCGTGGAATTATTTACCTTTAGATAGTTATTTTAATTATTTTTAATAACTAAATTTACTTAAATTCAATAATATTATCACATATATTTATAAACTCTAGAGTGGCAGAAAACCGAACATCTTTGTAATGCATTATTAACCCGTGTAGCTGGGACGACCCCCTGCTGGCGTGACCCGAGTCGCGGACAACGCTCAACATTGTTTTAAGTGCTTTCCCTATTCTCAAACATACCATGCTGATGTCCTCTGTAACATATGAAACCTTTTGTTTATATATAGCAAAATGCAAATATATATTGAGGCACAGACGTCAAGCCTGTGTCTGTCAATGCAACGGGTTATGGGTTCGATCTTCACTCGAGGATATGAAATATTTAATATTTTCATATATTCGCTCTAGTAACAACGTAAACCGCGACGGAAAATGGATAACGAAATGATGATTCTCAACACTGGGCTCCAAAGTTTCTTCTAGATATGTATATGTATGGGATAGAGTGTAAAGTTAAAAAAAGAAATATGTGTTTAAAGTTTTAAATTCAATCGCTAGGTAATCTAAATAATAAAATTACAAATATTTAATGAATAATGAAAGAAAAAAGACGAGGTAAAATTACTAAAATATAATGATTTTAATCGTATATATTCATAGTACTGATATATACAGAAAGGGTCATTATAAAATAGACCTTATGCAAGTATCGGTGTCGCAGTATCGGTGTCGCAGCATGGAGTGTCGAGGTGTCACAGGGACAAGGCGGTGAGATGACGGAGGGCTTATTACGCCCAGTGGTCGGTCTCAAGAAACTGATCCTATTAACTGACGCCTCCGTTAATATAACAAAGTACAACTTTGATATCTTATTTACAATAGAGTGGGTCGCCTTGACTTTTAAAACAAATTACAAGCAAGTATTCATTTTCTTTATTTTAGTTCCACGCTCTATTCCGCACAAAGCAGAGTCGGCAAAGAGAACCTACTGTTAAGACGCTTCCGTTCTTCACTTTCCGCCGATTTTTTTTGGTCATTGCATGCTTAGCGACAGAATTCGACGCCGTGATTTACCTGACCACTAAGACGTGACTGACTGACCAGTAATTGAATATTTGCTCGAATAGGAATCAAACCAAACATCACGTAGCACAGTAGCACACTTGTCAGGCCTCGTCAGGACAGCCTCAAAGTATGTTTAATATTTTTAGTACGTTTATAAAGGCTGCAAATATTGGTCTCACTGAAATGCTATCTATATATATCAAATTAAAGCGTAAAATAACATTATTGTTGATCCAAACAAAAATAAAACAATTTATTTATTACCAATCAATGTATATCATCATCAATCAATCATCAATTTTTTCAAACTATCGACACAAACGCTCGACTACTCTAAATTATTATTAAATTGTAGCCAAATTATACAAACTCTGTACATAAAATTTATTTTACAGATTTAGTGTGAAAGCGTAACAAACATCCATCCTCAACAACTTTCTTATTTATAGTAGTAATAATATACGGAAGTCGTTATTTTGTTTATATCGAAAAATTTCGTGTATCACAAACGACTGGCCCTAACGTTGACAGGGAGCAATCGCCTTACGTCGCTAGCAAGACACCCGGCCCGTCTGTGTACATTGAAGATGGTTCATCTGATTGATATGTCAGATGTTGTCATAGAGTCATATATATATAAAAAATACATTATTTGCTGACCAGATAGCCTCTACCCGCCCGTATGTCCGTATGTAACTAAAACAAACCGTGAATGTCCTGTGCAATACGTTTATGCTAAACTTGCGAATGTTTTATTTTGTGAGAGTATTTTGAAAAGCTACTAAATGCGTGGTCAGTGTAACCTCAAAATTTCAAATATAGCATAAATTTTGCGTTGAGGTACATATCGTCTTATACATCATTATAAGTTCTTAGAAGTTCTTAGAACAATTATACTTTGAACTTCGATTTGACTGGCATTATGTCATTAATTTCATCCCGCACATAGCAGGTTAGATGCCTATCGAGAACCTAAAGATAAAACACTGCGATATATTATCCGACATTTTTTTACCTATGTGAAATATTATTTTATTTACAATTGTATATATTTCCGTTTTAAATAAATAAATAAAAAATATTAAATAAACGCAATTTTTTAGAGAAATTGCCAACATGTTACGGCTTTTGAACAAACCAACTTGTTGTTTCAAAGTTAATGCGAGCACAGAATGGAAATAGAAAATGAAGACATGAAAGGACTTAAAAAATGAACTGCACCGTGCGGTAAGGAATGTGGTAGAGTAAGTTGGCAGACAGGAACCGCACGAGCTCGAGAGAAGCGAGCGTAAGTAATTTATTAAGAATATTTGCCACTCTACTTCTGTACAATATGTTACATATACATTGTTGTCAAATATATAGTATTTTAAAATTTCATACACACATTTTATATAAGTTGGTGATTAATACTTTGTGACTGCTATATATAATAATATCTAAAATAAATGTACGGCTCATACCATTCATAAGTATTTATGTAATTTTAGAAAATATACTTCCAATAAGTTGAAACTAGTCCCAGTCAATTCTTTAACTTAATTATTTTTACAAAAATATTCGTCACGACTAATCACGTTGGTGTAGAACAGTAGTACATTACAAGTTGTTTGTTGCATAAATTGAATGTCTACAAAAAAACTGTAGCCGTGTAGCGTAGTCCGCCCGGCGCGGGTCGCGTGTCACCGAGCTCCGAGCGCCGCGCCGCGCCGCGCTGGAAGCACCAATAACGGTTTCGGCAAAACTCCCTGCACTAATTGCATTCCCGTTGATAAATGCTGCACTTTTAGACTGCATCCGCGCATTTGTAACTTTACTGAGATACATATCTGCCCTGCATTTGAATCAGGGGTTTTCCATTGCAAGACATTAATTGTATTATTTTATTTGTGTAAGTGCCTAATAACGTACATTTTCCTAGTTAGTAACTTGTCTCGTTATTAATAAACCTTCTTTACCTCATATATAAGAAATTGTAGAATATTTATATGTAAAATATTGATTTTTTTTCACGCTGTATCCCGCACGAGACAGGGTAGGCAGAGGGAACCCGGGAACCTAGTGTTAAGACACTCCGTTCCACTTCCGTTCCCCACTTTCTGCCGAATTTGAGACATTGCGTGTTGAGTGGCGGAACTCAACGCCGCGCTTAGCCTTATTACCAGAGCGAAGAACTGAAACATTAAATATTAAAAATTAAAATATTAAATATTTCAATATTTGAAAAGAATGAAGAAAGGACAGAATGCAAGATCAGTGTAAATGATAAGATATTAGAACAAGTGATAGAGGTAGTATATCTGGGAACTATGTTTAGCAGAGACGGAAGATACGAAATGGACGTGGAATGGCGCATTGCTGCCGATAACAGAGTTAACGGGGCCTTAGCTACATTGTTGAGACAGCGAAACGTCAGCATAGCTGCGCGTTGAAGAAAGATGAATACTGTAGAGATGCAATCTCTCGTCGTATATGCAGAGTCAGTTTAGCTGATCGTATACCCAGTGAAGAGATACACAGAATGGTAGGTACTAGCGTGGATAACAGTGAGAATGAAGAAGAACGCGCTGAGGTGGTTTGGGCACGTCGAGCGAATGATTGAGGAAAGAATGGTTTAAAAGATTATAGCTAAGAGAGGGAGGGGGAGATCTCGGTTGACCTTCGAAAACACAGTATAGATGATACTGTAGGAAGGTCACGTAAAAAGCATGAGGACCCCCCGGAGGGCATGTATGAATAAGTTGATGACATTGGAAGAGGCGAAAGAGTTATGCCGAGACTATAGCGTTTGGCGCTTCGTTCTCTCTGCCTACCCCGCAAGGGATATAGCGTCAAGCTAAGTTAAGTTAGGTTTAAATTTTAGATATAAGTATTCTTTGATAAAATTTTTCTAATCGTATGTTATAAAATGTTAATCTACTGGCGACCCGTTACGCGAGTGACGTCATGTCAAGTGTTAATTTGTGTCTTTAATAAACTTAATAAAATCAGTATTTTATTAATATATTTGTATAACAATAGATTTTAAAATTAAACATTATAGCTATGTAAGTGCTAACAGAATTATACGTCTTTCTAACCGACTAACCGACCACCGCCACCGCGCCGCCGCCGGACACACAACACAAAGAATTCCACAAATATTAACAACAAAAATAATCTGTTCTGTAGGGTATGGAACTTTATATTCCTAGCTGTGTAGTGCAAATTCATGGCAAGCCACAGCCTTGGCTTAATACGTATTGCAAACTTGCTGCTTCTTCAAGCGCGAGGCATATCGAATCTGGCCCAAGGCACTTGCCATTAAGAATCCAAGGGTGAAAACCTTAAAAAAAATTACAAATTTGGTTTATCTGGAGGATCACAGGGTCGCTCAACCGGTGATCTTCTGGTTTACCTAACCCACCGCTGGGCTGTGGCTGTGTGGATAGTGTTGGAACACAGCCATAAACCAATAAACGCCTTTATATGGAACGCATCCGTGCTTTGTCACAGGCGCGTTTCGTTATTCCTATCTCAGCTGTCATCTTGTATTCTGTTCGTTAACTTCTCTCTCTCTGTAATAATTTTTTATTTCTAATAATTACTTTGCTATACACAACTCTGTTATTTACTAGAGGTTATGGGCCATTAAAATAGTAAAAAGTTGTCCGATCGTACAAAGTAATCAAAATACTTCTGCGTAATTTCTCGATTTTTAGCTTAGCCGTTATAGCATATAAATTTGAATTTGCAACGAAGAAATTTTAAATAATGGCTATGTCTAATGTCCAAATAGACAAATTATTGGGACGTGAGAATTACAGTACTTGGAAATTCGCAGTGCAAACGTATTTGGAGCATGAGGATCTGTGGAGCTGTGTCGAACCCGATGGAGAGTCAGTAAACCTTTTATATACCAAGCAAGACTTATATATCAAGACTTATATATCAAGACTTATATACCAAGCACAGATTGCACTATTGATTCAAACTATTCCATAAATCTAAGACCCCGAGGACGTCAGATATATTATGAAGATGATGATGATGACATTTGCAATTATGCATGTTTGGCACTACATCATGACCCTGCTACTTTGGAGGAAGCTTTGTCTTGCTCAAAATCTAGTCATTGGCAGAAAGCTATGGAAGAAGAATTTATGTCATTACAGAAAAATAATACTTGGGTATTATGTGATTTACCCGCAGGGAAGAAAGCTATAGCATGTAAATGGGTGTATAAGACAAAAATGAATGAAAAAAGTGATATAGTTAAATATAAAGCGAGGCTAGTTATCAAGGGCTGTGCCCAAAGAAAAGGATCAGATTACAATGAAGTTTATTCACCGGTAATCCGATACTCATCTCTTCGATACTTGTTTTCATTGGCTGTGAAATATAACCTAAATATTGACCAAATGGATGCCGTATCTGCCTTTCTTTAAGGTGATTTAGAAGAAAATATCTACATGGCTCAACCTCCGAACTTTGAAGAAAATAAAACTCAAGTATGCCTATTGAAGAAATTTTTATATGGATTGAAGCAAGCTAGTAGGCAGTGGAACCTAAAACTTAGTCATGCATTGAAGGAAATTGGCTTGACACAGTCTCAATTGGATCCCTGCATTTATTATAAGGTACAAAGGGAAGATATTACATTTCTAGCTGTATATGTTGATGATCTGATTTTATTTTCAAGTTGCACTGAAACTAAAGACCATATAAAAGGATTATTCAGAAAATTTGAAATGAAAGATTTGGGTGAACTGAAATACTGTCTTGGTCTACATGTATACAGAGACAGAAATAATGGACAAACATTATGTATTGAACAACAAAAATATATACGAGACATATTAGAAAAGTATGGAATGTCCAATTGTAAAACTGTTAAAACACCTATTGATCCAAAGACGAAATTAGTTGCGAAAGAAAATGTAGATTCAATTTGAGATATTTATCCATATCAAGAAGTTATGGGATGTCTACTATATCTATCACAGGGAACCCGTCCAGATATCTCATATGCTGTGAACACTCTTAGTAAATATAATAGTAGACCTGAAATGCAGCACACAGATTGTCATTGAGTATATTCGAACTAATAAGAGGGTTGCTGATGTGTTGACGAAAGGTACTCCCCAGTTAATGCTCGAGTACTGCTCTTCGAAGATGGGTTTACGGCTAAGGGAGGATGTTGGAACACAGCCATAAACCAATAAACGCCTTTATATGGAACGCATCCGTGCTTTGTCAAAGGCGCCCTCTAGACGCGTTTCTTTATTCCTATCTTAGCTGTCATCTTGTATTCTGTTCGTTAACTTCTCTCTCTCTGTATTAATTTCTTATTTCTAATAATTACTTTGCTATACACAACTCTGTCTTATTTACTAGATAGCAAGGGAGAGGGCCTGGCAAATAGTCTGAACATGGAGAATGCCTTTGATCGTGTGTGGCGCAAAAATTCCATCTTACGGGCTTCCAGAGGTTTTATGCAAGTGGATCGCTAGCTTTCTCACTGGGCGTAGCATTAAGGTCGCTGTCGACGGTTTTTGCTCCAAATACTTGCCTATGAACGCCGGCGTTCCCCACGGCTGCGTGCCAAAAACCTTACGCTGTTTCTTCTGTATATCAATGATATCTTGGAGAACTCTAATATTATGTATATTAGAGTTCTCCAACATATCATTTATACAGATGATAGCATTGTTGACACTGTATTCTCGGGCCATGCAAGTCTTTCTCGGGAAAACGCCGACCAGTGCCAAAAAAACTTAACAAAATAAGTGTCTATCGTTGAGGCATCCCTCGATAATGTCTTCGAATGGCGTAAGAAAGAACCTGGTTCACTTCAACCCCCAGAAGACTCAAGTCTGCGCGTTAACCGCTAAAAAAACCGATTTGTCATAAAAGTTACAGTTACAGTATGACGTATGTGCGGTTGGAAAAATAAAGTACCATTCACAGCATCTCACCAAACACATGGCACCCGACTACTGTGCAGTTTCGTAGGAATTTTCTTCCACGCGCCACACGTCTGTGGAACGGCCTACGCCTGACAATGTTTCCAGGCCGATACGACACGGGTACCTTCATACGCGACAAAGCGCGTCTACCTCCACCTTAAAGGCCGGCACCTGTAGCTTCCCTGTTGTTACACGGGGCCGTGGACGACGGTGATGACTCACCATCAGGTGACCCATACGCTCGTTTGCTTTGTCTTTTCTATTAATAAAAAGTCGTGCGTTCAGTTTTCAGTACTCCGCGATAAAAAGTAGCCTATGTGTTATTCTGGGCCTTCAGCTACCTACATACCAAATTTCAAAGAAGTGAAAGAGTAACAAACATGCATACATATACACATACTCACAAACTTTCGCATTTAAAATATTAGTACGATAAATCAAAGCGACTGAACATAAATTCTACAATGACTTCTGAATCATTTATAAAATGTAACGGGTAAGTGGCACAGTTAGGTTAGAGCAGCACAACACCCCTCTGACGGGAACCCCTCTGAGTGTTACCTGCGGGTCGAGCGCTACTATATTATGTACGACCCAGGCCGGATCGGGCCCGGAATCGGAGGCGGTGGCGGGTTGGGATTCGAAACCCGCGTGCAACTCGCCTCGTCCTAATTAATGACCCCCGGACAGGAGGACCGGCGTCTTGAATTCATTAGCTCTGATTAATCACCGCCGCGGCCGCCGACGCCCCGCATCAACCCTATCGCACTCTTCATACAACGAACGGCTGAAAGGGTTTGATACCACCGAATAAGTTGTAAAAGCTATTCATTTCAGTTAATTCCGCTGCGCTAAATGTGCATTTGAAAAGATGAAATCGATATCCTCCTTTGTAAATGCAGAATAAGATTTTTTTCATTTATTACAAGAATTATTTCAATTGAAAAAAATTTGAACCAGCCCAATCAATAGGCTGATTTATATCTATATGATATTGAGAAGATATAATATGAGACTCTGTAAATTATTAAATATAAAGGAAAAATGCACAGACGAAACAATGACCTGAATTCTTCATAGTCTTTATTAGGAATTTAGGCCATCTTTATTTAAACAACAGCCACTGGAACACACAAGACGGTAGCAGCTTTTAACAAAACTGACATAAAAATGCTGGCAAAAATTAAGATATTACAAGAGATTCAAAAATGTCAAGGTACGTGTACACCTCCGTACGAACAAGACTTGTGCGGTGTGACGTGCACCCCTACTACGAGCACTGTACGCAGTTGTCGTAGTAGTGGTGGCGGTGTGCGAGGTGGGCGAGGTGTGCGGATAGTGTCGCCGCCCGAGGGAAATCTCGTGTCACTCAATTTGCGCCCATTATAATTAAACATTTACCACAACCAGCCACTCTCGGTACGCGCGCCTTCATCGACAGCCCCTTGAACCGGACAACCGGACGTTACGTGTGCTTTGTCGTGTCAATGTTCCTTAATAAAGAAAATAACTATGATACCTTCAAATGTTCGACATACTGGTTTAGATGTAATAATTCCTGTTGCACGCAATTTCTACTGGTTTGAATATAATAACTTTGATTATTACCGAGGCCTGTCGTGGCGCAGCGGCACAAGAGTGTGACTGTAACCGACAGGTTCTGGGTTCGATCCCCGGTCGAGGAAATGAAATATTTAATATTTTCAATTTAAATATTTAATGTTTCATTTCTTCGCTCTGGTAATAAGGCAAAGCGCGGCGTTGAGTTCCGCCACTCAACACGCAATGCCTCAAATTCGGCGGAAAGTGGGGAACGGAAGTGGAACGGAGTGTCATAACACTAGGTTTCACTTCCGTTCCCTCTGCCTACCCTGCCTAGTGCGGGATACAGCGTGAAAAAAAAAACTTTGATTATTGTTAATTTAACAAGTAAACAAATACGTAATACTATATCCCTAAAGCCTGCTAATAACATATGGAGTTCAGTATTAATATTGTACGACCTTTAATATGTCTACTACATATAATAGTACGATTGTTATGAAAATGTAAAGGAAATGACGGTTGGCCGTCCATCGTGGGTGTTTCAGCCCGTCACTGCGACACATGCGGGTCTGATGCGATTATCGTATGGCTAGAGCTGGCGTGGCGCAGCGGCATACAGCGCGCCGACGTCACGTTATCTTGGAGGCAACACGAGCTTTGTTGACTGCGATCGTCATGTCCGGGAGCGGGCCAGCTCTTTGTCGTGCGATGTTCGATGTGGATGATAATATTTGGAGTGAATTAAATGCATAATAAAATTTAACATTTTGACTACATTTTTGTAGCAGTAGAATTTATTAATATTTTTTTTTGTGTTGGTCATTTATCACGGCCGTATTGAATTACGTTAATAACTTTGTTACAACTTAGTTATTTCCATTTCACCTCGATGGCGATGCCGCAGGTAAACATAAGTAATTATATAATCCAAAATTTTTTTATAACTACAACATATTAATTTGTTTCCTGTTAATTTATTTCATTCTTCACAATACTATTTGTGTCTCTTACACAGTGTGATTTTCGTATATAGTACAGAGATTTTTCTCACGTTTGTTTTTGTGACTTTTTATATAATTTTCACATATTCCATGTCACGGAACTTAAGGTAGTTATGTACTTAAGGATGAAGTTGTCTACACCAAACACGTGTTAAAATAAAAAGAACACTGATTAGGCAGGATGAAGAAGATTTAACCGCGTCGAGATCTGTGCAGGACGTCTGGTGGTGTGTTGGCATTCGAGCAGATTTGCGAGAGAGCGGCTTACAGGCGGCTTACAGGCGGCTCACGGGCGACGCTACGTTTAGACTTTAGAGTAATCCGGCGTGGACGAGACGCACCGCCTCCTCTACGCCGCCTCCACGCCAGCTGTACAACGCACCTTATAGTCTAGAGAAGCTTAATGGTCACTTTATTTCTACTTTCTGTTCACCTCAATAGAATATTTGAATTGTAAGGGCCTTATGTATTATAGACGCGTGTCTCCTCGATCACTATGATACAAATACCATAAATACTGTGAATAGCTTTTTAACTAGTCTATGTTTGATTCGTTAATTTTATGAAATTAATATTTTATAAAAAATGGATATTATAGAACGTTACATAATATTATCTCAAATAATAATTATAACGGAGACATTACACTTCTAAAATACTGAATAGGGTCATCGCGCCTCGTTTGGTACTCGTCAGACACACGAGACTTAGAATGTCTACGTGTGCTAGCGGTAGCGCGTTGGACTCGCCCAGGCTTCCGTGCCAATTTCAGAACATGCTTAACACTTAACACAAAAACTTATATTTGTAGTCCATTTCATACAAAATAAATGAATATCATTTTTTTTGTATGAATTTACTAGAGGCTGCGCCCGCTGGGTCTGCTCGCTTCAATTACAGAGACTTTGCTTTTAAAAAAAATAAAGATTGAAAATATGTACAGAAAAAATATGATAAAAGTGAAATGAATCGGCAATAACTTTTCAATTTTTCTTTTATTAAAAATATTATTGAGAGGAATTTTATATAAATTGGAATATGCCGTACATAAGTAACTTTGTATAATGTTAGATAACTCTAAAGAACTTTTGCTCATCTGTGAAATTAGCTTGTAGTATGAAATTGGTTTCAATGTCTCCTAACAGTGTAGTTTAGCATGATCCCGCCGACTTGATCCCATCAAAGAACGCTGGTATAAAAGTTTAACCTAAATCCAAATCGTGATAACATATTCCATTTCACATGATGTTCCATTTCATTTATGTTGACGATATGTAGTTACTCTTTTCACCTGCTAGTAGGAAGGTAAGGAGTGTTTTATTCCAAATATAATTTTTATATTCCCGTTTTGATAACAAGACTGATTCAACGTGACTTCTGACTTTGACTAAAATTGTGTCGTAAAATTGTCCAATGCATAGAGAATAGCGTGATTTAATATTATACTCTGTCCGTCCACTTTGTTATTATGAAAGAAATAGAGGATGCATCATGAAGGCCAAAGCTATAAAAAAATATTAATAGATATTACTTATGGAGCAAACGAACTAAAAATCTTAAACAAGTTAAATGTCTTCGCCGTTTGTGTCCTTATTCTGTAGCGTGAAATTGTTTAGTATGAATGTGAAGCGGTGCGGTATTCACCTAGCTCAGACTAGGCATCAACGGCGGATCCTCATCGCCACTCGACTATGAAATTTGAATTTCATAGTTAATGTGAAAAAATACATTTAATTTAATATTTCAACATATTTCTTAATGCCAATTTTATAATGATGCAAAACGAATATTAATCATTAATAATTATCACGAAGACTTAGCTGATAATGTCGCTATCTAGAGTCCACAGTAGTTTTAAGTTGTTTATCTTAACGCTTCATACTTGAGAGCATTTGTTGAATTGATAAGATTGTATAACAACAGATATGACTGCAAACATAATATCCAAATGCGCACTACTAACATACTCGCACTTATATACATTTTGTCTGGGTGAGACTTTCCTTACCGAGGAACTGACATGAACCTACTGCCTATTTTGCCGTCATAAATCTGTTTTATCGTGCTTCCATCACTCATTCACCTAAGCAGGTTCTTCTCTCACCGCGACATTCTTGATAGTATCCACTATTCTGTGTTTTGCAGATTCTGTGAACTAAATTGACTTCAAATATTGCTTCTCCACAGCATTCATTTATCTTTAATTCCTAGTCGGGGTTTGTGCTCCGAGCCACGTCCATACACCAGCGGCGGTTATATGTCAAAAATAATAAACTTATGAACCATCACATATGGAATAAAAATATCTGTATAGAATCAACCGCCTGTCTCTTCTTTTCTATAATATATATCTACCAAACATATGTTTTTTTTTGTGGAAAGACACGGCAAACGAGCGTACGGGTCACCTGATGGTAAGTGAACACAGTCGCCCACGGCCGCGTGCAGCACCAGAGGAGCCACAGGAGCGTTGCTGGTCTATAAGGTTAATGGCATCGGGGACCAGTGGATGGCATGAGGTCGAGTCCGCCCATGTGTATTTTAGTCGCCTCTTACGACACCATCAGTACCAGGGTGATCCTATTCTAAGCCGGAATCTCACGGTTATTTTATATTTTATATTTTTATATTAGAATCACACGTATTCAATATGTAACAGTATATTCTTACTCGTCTTATTAAAGTCTTGTATAAATTGATCTTTGATTTCGATTATCAGACACTTATAATCTACGTGTTAAATATTCTTGTTTAATGTTTTTTTTCATGGAAGCGAACAGTTTTATATGAAAGTAATAATTTGCCTCCACTTCTGTCACAGTCCGTAACAATATATGAAACATTTTTTTCTAAAACTAAAATTTCTTTAATTCTAGTAACTTTGTTCTCAAAACAGTTTTAAAAATATGTTTAGTTTAAAGCAATACTCGTAGTCACGGTGCATGTTGCACGGTGCATAGTAGGGGGAGGAGGTTGGGATTCGTAAGTGTGTAATTAGTAAGAGAGAGGCGCCGGCTGCTCACTCAACTAAACTTGCTACTTAACAGTTCTAATTTTCGTATAAGAAGTTCTATGTAGCTTTGGGTTACCAGAAAGCTGGAAGGCACTATACGCTAATATTGAATACGAGTACACTATACGTATACGTACCTACACATACATAATTTATGTAAGAAACACATGGAATGGTACTAAATAGTAAGATAATACTAATTTTATAAGATAAAAGGCTATAGATACCAAAGCAGCAGATATTACGTTATTGTAATTCTCATATAACCTATATTTATATAATTAACATTTGTAATAATTACTACTCATTATTACATTTTTTTTAATATTTATTTATTTTCCCATTTGTAAGTGAATTATGTAGGGCTGTCGTTGAGGATGCAAAATGAACCGAAACGAATTTACTTATATATATTTATTTAAGCTATTTAGTTACAATTAACTAACCCTAAGACGCGACAATCTGTTCGATGTCAGAACAAAAAGTGAAGATCTCTAAACTCTAAATTATATTTATACTAAATTAAACGATATAACGTAATCGGTGAATACCAGGTGGTCCCCACAGTATGATGTTTCTCGTTAGCGCTCGACGTTCAGGAGGTCTTGCGAAACAAAGCAGCGATGGTGGTATCTTCACGGAGCGTATTGCGATGAATCATACATGGTGTGATTATTTATGATGTTTCTCGGTAGCGCTCGACGTTTGGGAGGTCTTGCGAAACAAAGCAGCGTTGGTGGTAGCTTCACCGAACGTATGGTGTGATTATTTCTTAACAACTCCCTCCACAGGATCAGCAGCTATTTGGAGACTTTTGTCGAAAATAGTGCTGATAGAGACATAGGATCTCTGGGGCTGTCCTGGACATCTTGTGTTCTGGTTGTCTCGTCCTCTCTCTGGTTGATATTCTTCGAAGGCATACATTTACGACGAATGAGGACTATGCTTATAATGAGTACTGATGCACCGATGAGTATGTAGACAGGTATAGTTGTGTGATAGAGAGTGTCTAAGTTCGACGGTTCCAAAGTCACTGGTTCTTGAGAGGCAACCCTGATGTTGGTTGAGTGTAAGTGACTCAAATCTATGCTATTCAATTTCAAGATGGTCTTCGCTGTTGCTTTGTATGGGTCTTTGTTACCATATTCTGTATTCAACATTTTCAAAACTCGTCCTTTCACTTGATCATGGTGGTTAGTGATGGTAAAGATGGACGTTTGTAGAGCACACCCTTGAGGTATTTCAACTAAATAACTTCCATGAAGGTTTCTGTATTGATCTTGAGAACAGGCTAAGTGAACTTTCGTTAGGTTGGGAAAGCTCAGAACGTAGTGACGATCATCCAGTCTTTCCATGGCTTGAGATGATAAAATTACTGGAGTAACTCGACAGGATTCATGAATATATTGCTGAAGTATAAGATGTTGAATGCAGGTCGTTTGTTCTCCATAGTGTCGGTTTAAGCTGTCCTCGCAAAGATGACCGTGACTATACTTCGGACATTCTGTCTCTATATACAGTAGATCTTTCTCGTGAATTGCTACATATGGATAGGTAGGGATTATAGTTTTATTATTACTATTAGGGGCTAAGGACAATTTATAAAGGATGTAGTTATTAGGATTCACGATTGGGAACTTAATTACCAAGATTATATCATTATTTTTATAATAATATCCTAATCTTAATATGTCTAAATATTCTCTAAAATTAATATCTAACACTACTTCTGAATTGTATAACCCTTTTAGTTTATTTAGCATAACTATATAAGTATCGTAATCGAGAACGGAATAATGGATACTTTTAGCTTTTATGAATGCCAATAGATTCTGTAATTTTGACAATTCCTGTGACAAGTTGTCTATGTCATCACCTAATATTGTAAGTAGTTGTGCTAAATGAAAGTAATTAATTACGTCTTCTTCTTTCCTAGCATCGTTATCTAAGATAGTTTTAATAATGTTCTCTATTTTCCTCTGGTTTTCTACCATCCTATCTGTAACATTTGAACTCTGGAATGCCCACTGCTTGCTTAAGCTTATTTGATGATTTATTTCAATGGCTAAGTTATTCTCGTTCTTTTGTAGTATGGCAATGGCATTTTCGTACTTTAATGCGTCCGTATAATCTAAATTCCCGGAGATACTTTTGATTATGGAACCAAGAACGTTTACAAGGCCTCTTTTTGAACGTTTTCCTTGAAAAGTTAACAATTGATCTGACATATCATTTAATTTTGTAGTAAGATATTTAATATGTGGAGCGTAAAGTAACGACGTTTTATTATTTAAGTCAGGTGTTAGATCACTTAACTTTTCTCGAACAGATTCTAATCTATTTCGCACATTATCTAAATTTATAATTTGAATAAAGGAATGGAAATGAGAAATGACTTTAGTAGGTCCTAAGTTGAAAGGGAGGACACCTGGTCCATTTCCTAAGCTTTCAAGTGTAATCTCTTCCGCTTGTCCCAGCTTCAGGGCTTGAGCCACCATCAACGTGATTAGTGTCTTCTGTATTCTGTAACAAACGAGCACTATTAGGTACCCGTTTTATGCGCGACTTGGGTACAGGCCCACTCTTTCTCTTTGTATAAATGTGTATAGGTAAATCTGTTACAACCGTATCAACCGTATAACGAGCAGCTAATTTCTGTCTATTGGCCAAAGGATTTCTGACATGGACTCGCTGATCAGGTGCATATATTTGCTCAGCCTCGCGATTTCTATTAATATTCTCGGTTATTTGAGTACGACGCTGAAGCGCGGATTCATGAATAAATTCATATACTTTTAACATTCGCTTACGGTGATGTACTATGTATTCCTGCAATAGGTGCTCTGTTATATTCATGTCTAAAGGATCTCGCGGATCTAAATGACCAGTGATTATGTCTATTGGACGACATTTCGTGAAAGAATGAATTGAACTATTGTAAGCCATTACAGCGTATGTCATAAGATTGCAAACGGATTCATTACGGTGTTCTAATTTTAAGATACGCAAGTGTTCGAGTAAGGTATTATGAAAGCGTTCTATCATTCCATTTTCGTTGGGTGTATTGGAACATGTTCTATGATGTTGAATTTTGTGTAATTTAGTGAATTCAGAAAATAACTGATTTGTAAATTCTGGGCCGTTATCCGTAATGTATTTAAGAGCCATACCATGATGGGAAGAGAACTTTAATAAGGCCTGAATTACACTAACAGCTGTAGCATCTCTCAAAGAATATGCTTGTGCATATTTCGAGAATGCATCGATAATTGTTAGGTACTTATTACTATCTACGCTAAATAGATCCAAATGTACGATTTCAAAAGGCCTGGTAGGTGGTGGTACAATTTGATACCGAGGTCTTACAGGATTACGGTCATATTTCGCTTGACCGCAAATAAGACAGTCACTAATTAATTTTGTAATTTGGTCTTTAATTTTTGGCCAGAAATAACGTTTAGACAGAGCTAAATAACATTCATTAATGCCTCTATGATTCGTCTTGCCTTCATGATAGTTCTTAATAATTTCTTGTTGTTTTAGGTAATTTTTAACGTCTTCAACTTAAAATTTAGAAAGAACTAGGTTAATTGCCGAATTTTTAAAATATCTTTGTATGACCGGTATAATTTTATACATTTCAAGTGAAGGATTAATTAAAATTCCTGTTTTTATACCTGGTGTAACGTATTCTTTATAGCATCTATTACATCTTGTTCTAGGTTTGACTTAGAGATTTGTAGCCTAATTTTTGTATAATTTTCAAAAGGATGAGTTATGTGGGGTTTAATTTTAATATCGCTAACAACATTAAATACGATTTGTCTACTAAATCTGTTGAGGGGATCATCAGTAATAGGTACTTCTAGTATAGGGCTTTCTATATCGCTATGAATACTATCGGTTCTTGAATCGATACTTCTGGTTCTTTCAGAATCGGATTTCTCTGAAGTGTTGACGACAATAGAACTAGACTCTTCATTATGGATTTCTATTCTAGATAGAGCGTCAGCGTTGGAATTAATTTTCCCTGGTTTATAAATGACTGTATAATCGTATTCACTTAGGCGTAATCTCCAACGTGTTAAGCGGGAATTGGGTTCTTTCATATTCATTACCCATTGCAAAGGCCGATGGTCTGTCATAATTTTAAACTTCCTACCAAAAAGATACGGCCGGAAGTACTTCGTTGCCCACACAATAGCGAGTAATTCTTTTTCTATCGTACTGTAATTTATTTCACTGCTATTAAGTGTTCTTGATGCGTATGCTATTGGTTTATCTGATCCAATAGGGCCTTGAGAAAGAACGGCTCCAATTGCTAAATTCGAAGCGTCTGTTGTGAGTATGAATTCTTTTGAAAAGTCCGGATATTGAAGGATTGGATCGTTTACAAGTAGAGTTTTACACTTTTCAAAGCATTGGATATAATTTTGATCTTGAACAATTTTAAAACCTTTCTTCAAGCATTGGGTCAGAGGCTTGGTTATTTTAGCAAAGTCTGGTATGAACTTCCTATAATAGCCAAGTAATCCTAAAAAACGTTTTATTTCTGTACGGGTATTAGGCAAGGGGTATTTTTTAATTGCCGATATTTTCTCAGGATTAGGTTTTATACCATCTTTGCTAATAACATGACCAAGATACGCCGTTTCTAGTTTTAGGAATTCCGATTTGTCCATTTGTATTTTAAAATTGGACTCGCGTAATTTTTTAAATACCTTTTCTAGGTTAATAATGTGCTCCTGAAGGGATGTACTAAATACTATTATGTCATCTAGGTACACCAGACAAATAGTATTCTGAAGCTCTCTCAACACATTGTCCATAACTCTCTGGAAAGTAGATGGGCTGTTTTTAAGGCCCATAGGCGTGCGTAAAAATTCAAAATGGCCATGTTCTACATTAAAAGCTGTTTTTGGTATATCCTGTGGCTTCATTTCTACTTGATAAAATCCACTAGCTAGGTCTAAGGTTGTAAAATATTGGCAATTACCTAATTTATCTAAGACATCGGCTATATTGGGAATAGGATACTTGTCGTCTACAGTTTTTTCATTAAGCTTTCGAAAGTCAACTACTATACGCCATTTAGCTTTTCCTGACGCATCTGCTTTCTTAGCTACAACCCAAATTGGGGAGCTCCATGCTGAATTTGAATGCCTAATGATTCCCTGTTCTAGCATCTTACCTATCTGTTCCTGTACTTCTTGCCTGTGGATATATGGATACCGATAACTTTTTGTGTAAACTGGAACCTCATCAGTTGTTTTAATCGAATGCTTTATTTTGTTCGTGAAAGTTAAAGGCTCTCCCTCTAAGTAGAAAACATATGCATACTGGGCACAAAGCAGCTCTAAGTTCGTACGTTCCTCGATATTTAAGTGATCAGTGCGTAAGCGCGAAATCACTTCTTTTATACGGTCTTGCTGTTTATTTGTAGGTGTACACTGTACGTTATACATTTCTGCAGAGATTGCTCGGTCCATAGAGAATGTGACGTCGCTTCGACTTGGATTGGTTACTTCGACTATTCCCCTATTATTTGAAACGGTAGTTAAGCATTCGCCAATAATACAATTAGAAACAGTTTGCTCTTCTATAAATGCATGCCCATCATGAATATTAATAGGAATTTTAAGTAATTTGGAAGTATTTGCCGGTATAATGTCCTCATACAAATTTGCGTTGCGTGAATCATATACTTTAATAGGATTTGAAGCGGTTTTAGTTTTTAGTAATTTGTTCTTATAGTCTATTACAGCCTTCCACTTGTCTAATAAGTCTGTACCGATAAGTCCATCAAAATAATCATGAAACTTATAAATATAAAATGTCGTATTATCGGAATCATTAAATTCTTTAAAGCTAGGTAACGTAATTGAATAGTAATTTCTAGAGGTGGCATGAATATTCTTAACTTCAAAAGGATCGTAATTTACTGGTAAGTTACTATAGTATCTTTCTACTACCTCGGGACAAAGAAATGATTGATTTGCCCCTGTATCTATTAAAAGTTTCATAGGTGGTGATGCGATTTGAATGTATGGAAGCTGACGTTGTGTTTGAAGATTTACTTCTATTTTAAGGTGTCGGATTCCCGGTCCTTCGAAAAATCCTGCTCGTTTGTTTTCACCATATCGGTTTCCACCCGGGGCGATTCCGTAGAGTTTTCTGAAGGTTCCTGTACAAAATATTCATACGGTGGCTGGTTTTCTACGCATTCGCTGATATCGTAATAATTATAATCGGCGTATTCATCATATATAGAATTGTCTAAAAAACTATTATAATTTATTTCTTTACTTTTAAAGTAGTTCGTGGGGGGTGGGTTCCCTGATTTTGTCCAGTTATTTCCTGTAATTGCTGGATGTGTAGGTGGCAATTGTCTTGTTACATACTGGCTGACACCACTCATAGGACGAGGTTGGTTAAAGACTTGGTGGTTAGGACGCGAACCTATCTGGAAGTTATTTTGTTGAGGGTTATAATTTGGCGGTGGTGATCTAAAAATTTGTTGCGTACGAGTTGGACCAAATTGGCGGGGTTGATACAGATTCTGTCTCCATTGCGGTGCAGATGATGGAGCTAAATGAGGGCGTGAAAAGCCAGGTATATTATAGTTAAAAGGTTTAGGCACAGGCACTGAAAATTGTTGGTTTGGCATTTTATAGGCACTTACAAAATGATTTGGCACGAGCATTGAATTTATAGATTTTTTGTCAGGTAATCGTTGGTTCCGATTTTGTAGGTACATAGTATTTGTCTCCTCGTGTACAAATTCTAATGCTTTTTCTATGGTTTCCGGGCGCATGCAACGTATCCGCGATCCTAAGGGATCGTTTAGACCTCGCAAATACGATTGAAGCGTTAATTTACGATAAAGATCTCGTTTAGCATTGATGGTGGTTTCAAGGGTATCATGCAGGCTGACAAAAGTCATTATAGTACTGTATAGATTTTGGCAACGCTCATAAAACTCCTGTGCGGTGCTAGAACCTTGCGATAAAATAGCTAAATCGTTATATAGAGCGATCTCATCTCGTTGGTCCGCAAAGTTGTTCACTAAAGCAGTTCGAATGCCTTGCCAATCGGATGGAATCCCATTAGAATTGATTAAGCGAGCAGCAGAGCCTATTACTTTGTTCAAAATCCCATTGAGAAGGGCACACCTACTTAATTCACTACTGTTTGCACTACAAAACTGGACTACTAATTCGTCACATAATTTTAAAAATCTCGTGAGCACATTCGGGTTCCTGTCGAACTCGGGTACCAACCTTAAGGCTTTATAAATGGTATCTAATTCAGACATATCCGTTCCCTCTTCTATACTACTCAAAGTAATATCTCTTTTTCTATCTATGAAAAGTTGCCTACTACTAGTAACTATCCTAGGTTCCTTTGATTTTCTTAAATGAAAAATCTTGGCAAATTTTATTAACACAGGTTAGTGAAGGCTAGGACTGAGCAACCACTAAAAAGAATCTAGTGTACTCACATGAACATGTTTCGGTCCCTCTGCGTTATCGATGTCTAGATAAACCTCTGATGCAGCACTACTTGTAGATTCGGATGCTCTGGATGCAGCTAGACAAGCTACGACGGGGCTTCACGCGATTACGGAAATCTTCTACGCGAAACGTTCCGCGAGCATCCTACCGACTGCGCCAATTATGTAGGGCTGTCGTTGAGGATGCAAAATGAACCGAAACGAATTTACTTATATATATTTATTTAAGCTATTTAGTTACAATTAACTAACCCTAAGACGCGACAATCTGTTCGATGTCAGAACAAAAAGTGAAGATCTCTAAACTCTAAATTATATTTATACTAAATTAAACGATATAACGTAATCGGTGAATACCAGGTGGTCCCCACAGTATGATGTTTCTCGTTAGCGCTCGACGTTCAGGAGGTCTTGCGAAACAAAGCAGTGATGGTGGTATCTTCACGGAGCGTATTGCGATGAATCATACATGGTGTGATTATTTATGATGTTTCTCGGTAGCGCTCGACGTTTGGGAGGTCTTGCGAAACAAAGCAGCGTTGGTGGTAGCTTCACCGAACGTATGGTGTGATTATTTCTTAACAAGTGGTTTGTAATAATTACTTAATTATTTATTTATTTATTTATTTATTAAGGAAGACATACAGTTTTACAAGTACTTCAAATAAAAACTAAATTTACATTCAATTAACCAATGAAGTCTTCACATAAAATAGTACAAAAAAATAGCTAAATGTACAGTTAATCAAAAAGAAATCAAAATAAAACAGAAGAAAATCATTTAGAAACAGCTTCCATGACAAGTGATTTGAACTTATTTAAATTTATAGTAAACATGTCAATATCGCCAAACGCATTATCATGAGAGCTGCAAGCACGATAAATAAAAACATTTCCACCATATTTAGTTCTTGTTATTACGGGCTTGTAGACGAGGACATCTCAGACTAATATTACTTAAAAGGAAAGGGGTATCAATATAATTATTAACTATTTTAAAAAGGAAAAGTTCGTCCCTAGCCAAACGACGGTTCTTTAAGGAAGTCGGAATAGGTTGTTTATCGAGATGGTATTGGTTGGCTTTAATACTAATATGTTTATTGAACATTTAATATTTTTAATTTTATCAATGTACACATTAAACAACGCATTCCACACAGTCGAAGCATACTCGAGAAAAGAACGAACGTAGACATTGAACAACGTGATAAGTGTAGCACTATTTTGAAAATCTTTTGCTACCCGAAGAACAAAACCCAGCATCCAAAAAGCCTTACCAATTATGTGATCAATGTGATAATCAAATAAAAGTTTACAGTCGAGGTAAACTCCCAGGTCCCTCACCACAGAGAGCCTCTCAATCGTTACATTATTAAAGCAATAATTGTACTTTATGTTATGTCGTTTACGGGAAAAAGTAATTACGTTACACTTATCAATGTTCAAAATAATATCATTGCACTGACAGTAATCAAATAACCGGTTCAGATCATCTTGTAAAAATGAGCAATCTGTTTGTGTAGTAATTTGTTGAAAAATTTTTATATCGTCGGCAAATAAAGAATATTTTTGAGTTCATAAATGTTGCTTTAATCTTGTTTATAAAAATATTAAAAAGGTGAGGACCGAGATGAGAGCCCTGGGGCCCACCTGAGGTAACAGGTACAAAAGAGGAGCAAAATCCTTTAACTGTCACAGCCTGACTCCGCTCCCTAAGATACGAAATCAACCAACGAAGGAGATCGCCATGTATACCGACCTCTACAAGTCTACGAATTAACAAGCGATGAGAAATTTTATCAAATGCCTTGGAGAAGTCGGTGTCTACTTGACAACCACCATCCATATGAGATAGAACTCGGTGCAAAAATTCGTTTAAGTTAGTCTCGGTCGATTTTTTGTTAATGAAACCATGCTGCTGTTCAATTATGATTGGCCTTAAAGTTGGAAAAATGGAGTCGTATATAATTTTTTCAAATAATTTTGAAACAACACACAATTTGGATATAGGTCTGTAATTCCGAATATTATGTTTATTACCAGACTTGAAAACTGGCACGACAAATGACTGTTTCCATAACCGCGGCATAATTCCCGAACTCAGGGACCTACTAAAAAGGAGGAATAACGGAAGGGCAAGACAATCACTACACATTTTTAAAAAATAAGGAGACATAAGGTCAGGGCCATAGTCTTTACTAACATCTAATTTCTTAAGATAACCCGACACGATCCCAGGCGAAATATGGACAGCTCCAATTGAAACACTACCATGACACAATTGAGATGTATTAAGGTTAGCTAACTCATAACCAGTATCAGAGGTACTAGATCGAAATACAGATTTGAAGTAATTATTAAAGAGAGAACTAATCTCCATACCACCCGACGCTGACGAGTCATCCAAAAACATAGTGCCGGGCAATTCACTACAGCTCTTTTTAGATTTTACGAATGACCAAAAATTTTTACTATTAAGTAATATTTTTTCTTCAGAGTTTATTATATAAGTATTATAGCAATATAGTTGAGCCCTTTTCTGCCTTTCTCTTAATAATTTAAAAGTATTATGATCACGAATCCTTCCATAGACTTTCCACTTCTTATTATATTTAAGTTTTTCCCTTATAATCTTAATCAAAGCACTTGAATACCAACAAGGATAACGTCTACCATCAGCGACGACTCTAACGGGAACACAATCAGATATAATTTTGTTTATTGTTTTATAAAAAATACCAACAGACGAATCAATATCGAGACCTGATAGCAGATCGTACCAATTAGTATCATCAATTAACCCGTTAACAATACTGTAATTAACGGCACGATAGAAGAGTTGAGAGCGAAGAGCCGGGTGGTGGCTATCCCAAAGATAGCGCACAAGTCCAACCAGAAGTTACACAGTGACAGCTGCAAATAATTAGATCTAGATACCTGTCATTCACATTCGAAACACAATTATATTGATTTAAACCCGTAAAATTCAAAAAGTTAAATAACGCATACACAAGATTATTATCAAAATTAAAGTGATTCAAACACATAACAGAGTCACTACAATGCCACATAGCTAAAGACACGTTGAAATCATCCACAATGAAATGATAATCGTCAGGGCAGCTAATCACATGATTCGAAATTGCTTTAAAACACCCGCACAGTGCCTCAAAGTGTACCTGACCATGAGGAAAATAACAAGTATAAACATTTAAAAAATATTTTTTACGTTCATTGCTTATTCTTATTTTTACCCTAATAACCTCGGCAACTGAACCAACAATAGGTATGACTGTAAAAGAATGCACAGAAAGATCCCGCCTGACCGCTATCTAAACGCCACCACCCTAAGTGTTACCACGTATCTCATAATCCCTATCGCATCTGTAGACACAATATCGACAGTCAAACAATTCTTCATTAAAAATTCCATCAAGTAACCATGTGTCAGTGAGACATATTATATCATAATCCACTGTAAGCATGTTCCGAAAAAATATCCTAGTTTTTGAGCGTAATCCACGAACATTTTGATAGTATACGGAAATATAATCATCCATTTAGCCAAAAAATATTTACACAAATAATTATAACTACATAAGTATTATTTTCGCTACTCAACACAATATGGTTCAAATTCGGTCGGTTGTTACCTCTTCCTCTACCTCTACCGTTACCCTGCTGTGGGCGGGCGACAAGTGACGCTACACGTTATATTTTGATTTCATCATATCTCCTGAAGTATTCATTCGGTTCATACATTACTTAACTGACAATTAATTTGAACTAAATGTAAAACCTAACCTATCATTTAGATTAATAATAACTATAGTCGATAGAAAGCAGCGTAATATTTTTCATGATTATTTTGAATATAAAAGTAGCTATTGTGGGTCACCCAGAGGATATAGAAGGATGGCTATCGCGTACTGTTTGTTTTACGCAGCATTTTTGTAGATTTACAATTCTCTAATCGTTACGTAATTTCTTTAATAAGCCTGTGCTAGTTGACGCGGTCCACGCGACTGACTGTTCTTATAGGTAAACGATTCACGATCTCTTTGATAATAATATTATTTTTTAGTCAATTTACAAAACAATGATGGTTTATATACTTAAACCTCCCTCATGAATCGCTGTATATATTAATTAGTGTCGTACAACGGTACGACGTGGTGATGGACTTATTCTTTTAATAAGTAGTGTAAATACATTTCCGTATTTACAAATATGTAGGTAAAGAAATCATATGACATATGCTATATTTAAGATATACAGGAAAATCTTAAAGTGTTCCCGATTACAAACGCGTGATTGATCGGCAACGGCAAAATATCGGTCCGGCAAACAGGGACAAAGTGAATTCGTAAAAATATGAGACATATTAGAAAGAGGGAATTAATAACTTGCGCCCTCGCGCCCTGATGAATGGACTCTACGCTCGAGGCTTGCTTCATCCTCTCTTCACTTATATAAAACAAATATAGTATAACGTATACAAATTCCTAAAAGCGAGGACGCAAAGCTGTTCGTTTAAGGCTCAAAATGTGATTTATTGACTAATCAACAACATCACCTTTTTTTATAAATTTAAGAAGGCCGTGACTATCGTGAGGTCGTCCGAGTGCTGTATGAGCAGCAGACTAGTTCAGCGGTAAGTTACACAACTCTCAGCGACGTCTTGACGACTCGGGTTGGAACAGGCCTTCTTGTCATTCACATATTTAATGTCAAAGGCGTTCATTACCGACATGTTGTATACAGATAATGAATGTCTGTTTTATATAATATTTTGAAGCGAGTCGTGGCGCGGGGACTCATAGGTTCTGTAAACGCATCAGGTCATTGGTGCAATTTTCAATCGAAAAAATGAAATAATGAATATTTTCACTTCTCTCAATCCAGTAACGAAGTAAAGTGCGGCGTTCAGTTACGGTACTTAACACGCAATATCACAATTTAACGGTAAGGGGAAAACGGAAATATATTAATGACAATGGCTTGAAACTGTTGCCAATATGTTCCAAGAGCAGCAGACAAAGACAGGGTAGCCTACACTGCGATCGCTGTTTCTTTCACGAGCGTCAATAAAATCTCGTATATATTTCTTCAGGGGCCAGGGGCCAGGTAAACAGCAGTTGAGTCACTAAGAAAAAAAAAACTCCGGTTCAAAAGCAAGCCAGACACCGACTGATGGAGTCCTCTGGCTCCTGTGTCTCTGACACTCTGAATCTATTTTAAAACAAAGTAGTATTGTTTGGGTTAAAATATTAAGGAAGTATTTAATTTAAATGTTTTTAAATATACTATTGCTATTAGTTAATTAATTATTTAATTAGTCATGATATTATTTTATTTGATATTAGTTAAATTATTAGATGTAATATTTTTAAAATTAATGTTTTGATATAATTATATTTTTAGTATTTAATTATATTTTTAGTTTTTTTAAGTTAATTAAAATTATTTATAATTAAATGAATATGTATTATTTACTTTTACCATATGTTTTGACTATATTAAAATGAAATAAACATGTGTTTGATTAATCTGTTATCTTACTCTTACATGTATACAATACTACCTTTGATCTCCTGTTTCGTCTCCTCGGACATAACTAAGAATTTGTATGAAATGACCCAATTAATTTGCCTGAAGTAACTTAGACCGCAAGTAAAGTACATGTTTACATAGAAACGTTTATTACAACGTTATATGGCGTATATACGCTAGATTACATCATATTAAATATTAATATTAATCAAAGTGCAACAAAAATATTTCTTCTATTTAAACTAGTAGTCTCGAAAAGAAAAAAAATATATTAAAAAAACTAGTTTCTTTATATAAGAAACATAAATTTCACTTTTTCGCCGTTATTTTATATCATATCTAGAGGACGTAGCGGCTTCGCCCGCTCTTACAATATGAACATTTATTTAATTTAAAAAAAAAACTAAAGCTATAATCAATAAGATATTCATTTGAAGAGTATGAACTTGCAAGATTTCAAATACAAACAATATCACATCTCATTTCTGCCATTATAATGTTATCTTAAACTATTTCTTATTAAAAGGTGTCCGACGTCCTTTCCGTGTAAATTCTTACAGTTATTGGATGAGCAAAGTTGGTGTCAAATCGTAACAAATAAACTGATTCATATAACATTCACATTTATAACATTAGTAAGATTATTTTAAAATTACGAGAGAAGAAATACCTTACGCTACAATTAAATGTGCACTACAATGTATGTATGTATTGTATAATTTTATGTGAGTTATAAAAACACTGCAATTACTCACGATAGAATTAGTGACATTAAATAATTAACTACTTACGTGGAGGTTGTAACTTTGAACTTCGCTAATATAAATGCAACATGTTTTCTTTTTCCTTAATGTAACTTTTGTTTTTATTATCGTATCTTTTTGTGTTTGCAAATTTATGTATAATTAATCACATTATAAAATTTCTGAAAATAATAAAAAAAATAATAACATTGAATGGTTTTTTTTTGAGGCCTGTCGTGGCGCAGCAGCACAAACATGTGACTATAACTGACAGGTTCTGGGTTCGATCCCCAGTCGAGGAAATGAAATATTTAATATTTTCAATTTAAACATTTAATGTTTCATTTATTCGCTCTGGTAATAAGGCAAAGCGCGGCGTTGAGTTCCGCCACTCAACACGCAATGCCTCAAATTTGGCGGAAAGTGGGGAACGGAGGTGGAACGGAGTGTCTTGACACTAGGTTCCCGGGTTCCCTCTGCCTACGACCTTTGAGACTCATATATATATATATATATATATATATATATATATATATATATATATATATATATATATATATATATATATATATATATATATATATATATATATATATATATATATATATATATATATATATATATATATATATATATATATATATATATATATTGTTACGGGTTCTTATATAATAAAACAATAAAATCAAACTAAGTATAAATGTAATTAATAATGTTAAGCCCAAAGATATAAAAAACTAACAACTAAACTAAATTCTAAATTAATGCTATATCACTACGCTAGATCTTAATAATAATAGGGCGCCAGGAGAGTTTTTATTACAGCTTGTGAACGGAACTCTGCCGAAACCATGCCACGACTATACCAGGGCTTAATTTCCCACGGACTGGGTGACTAGTGGATCACTGAGCATAAAGGGCGTTTCGATAGGCTACAACAATACAAACGTTAATTATTTCACGTTTACCATACTATTTATTTAGCTTATAAATTGTTACAAGATATATAATATGTAAAACTTACCCCTATGGCAGTTTAAACACCACTAGAACTATAACTAATGCTCATTTATTCAAATATCTCGAATTTCATCAAATGAGAATAAAATATACTTGAGCTAGATTACTTGAGCTATGAGCGGTCATTTTTAACGTCCATTTCTCTTTAAAAACACGATCCGTCTGTCCTATCGTTCACCTTTGTTCAAGGGAACCCTACCCACACGTTACACATATGCTTTTAAATAAAAATATTAAAATAAAAATAAGCAAAAATCAATACGCGCGAAGGCAGATTTGAACTCGGGTCGCCGCTACTAAATTGGAACAGATAGCCACTGCGCTGTCGCCCATTTATAGTTTTTGTTGAAATACCTTATATCATAATATTCCCTCATCCAAACCAAAAAAAAAAAAAATTTTTTTTTTTTTTTTATATTATTCGTTAGAACCCCGCCATGAAGGTTTTAAATCTTTGGCGTGCCAAACACCCTGAGATTTCCCTTGCACATTACTTAAAAGATAAGTGTTCTCTGATAGTTTTTTGGTTATAATCGCCTTTTCAAATTTTGGTGCAAGCTTAGCCATAAATTTATGGCTTGCTTTTGATAGGAATTTAGTTTTCTTCCATACAACGTCTCCAACTCGGAAATATGCCTTTCTACGATCTTTGTTATAGTATCTGACACTTTTTTGGTGTGACAGCTCAAGATTATCTTTTACTTTTTTATATATACTGTGTCGCTTACGTAAGTTCATTAAAAAGTTTTCTGTGTCAATATCTATTTGCTGACAATGACAAGGAGATAAAGTAGAACAATTTGAATCAATTCCTATAGGAATAGAGGTTTCCCTTCCAAAGAATAAAAACGAAGGCGTGTATTCAGTTGTTTCATGAACAGCTGTCCTGATGGCATGTGCAAATTTTTGAATGTCACGATCCCAATTATTATGACATTTTGAATCGATGTATGACGATATCATAGTGCCTATCACTCTATTGACTCTTTCTGTAGGATTGCTTTGAGGATGATAATTTGGCGTGAAACAAATCTGTACGTGATATTGGTGTAATAATTCCTTAAAGTATTGCGAAACAAATTGCTTACCGTTATCACAAATTAAAGTTTCAGGGGTTCCGTAAAGTAGAAACTGGTTCTCTAAGATTTCACATATTTTTTCAGCTTTACCAGACCTTAATGGGAATAATAATACGAATTTACTAAACAGACACATTATGACTAATAGCATTGTATTTCCAAATTTGCTTTTAGGAAACGGTCCCATAAGATCTAACGAAATAGTTTGCCATGGCCTTGTTACAATTCTGTGCTTTCCCATGTGTCCTATAGGCAACTCTTGAGACACTTTCATTGTTGCACAAATTTCACATTTACCCACATAATTCTTCACATCAGATAACATATTAGGCCAGTAATAGTTTTGTTTAAGTCTTAATAATGTTTTTCGCATACCCAAATGACCTGCCATCTTGTCATCGTGACAAAGTTTTAGTACTTTAGCTCGTAATAATGCTGGAACATATAATTTCCAATCACAACTTGGATCTGGAAATTGCTTTAAACATATTTTCTTATAAAGTAAGCCATTTTTTACTTGCCAATCGGAATCAATTTTATTTTTATCTAATAAGTCGGTAACTTTCCTTTTATACCATTCGTCTTTATGTCTATCTGTGATTTCTATAGCACAAATATTTCCGTTAACTGTTATAGTATCAGTTGATCTCGACAACGCATCTGGAACTGTATTTGATTTACCCGGCTTATGAATTATATCAAAGCTAAACTGTTGTAATTTCATAGCCCATCTAGCCAGTCTACCATGTGGATCTTTCATTTTATGTAACATTTTAAGCGCACTATGGTCCGTGACTACAGTAAAATTAATTCCTTCGATATATGGCCTGAATTTCTCAATAGCATAAACTATACTTAGTAACTCCCTTTCAGATGTAGAATATCGTTGTTCCCTATCATTTAGTTTTCGGCTTAGATACGCTATGGGACGCTCTACGTTATCTATATTTTGGCATAATACAGCACCAATACCCTTATTTGAGGCATCACACTGTATTATAAAAGGCTTCGTAAAGTCTGGGCAAGAAATTACTGGAGTAGAGGTAAGCAAAGTTTTGAGCTTTAAAAACGATTCCTCAGCTTCTTTATTCCAATTTAATCTCTTTCTTTTCGTTCCTTTTGTTAGATTATGTAGAGGAGCCGCAATAACAGAGAAATTCTTAACAAATCTTCTATACCAACTGGCAATTCCTATAAATCTTTTTAATTCTGTAAAAGTTTTTGGTCTCGGAAAATTTAATATGGCGGAAACCTTGTTAGGGTCTGTACGTAAGCCATCTTCATCAATAATATAACCCAAAAAACGTAAACTAGACCGAGCAAATTTGCACTTTTCTACATTAACCGTCAAACCAGCTTCCTTTAAAATATTCATAACACGCCTCAAGGTACTTAAATGCTCATCAAAATTTTCCGAAGAGATTACAATATCATCTAAATATGCCCAAACTTTCCCATCTAATTCATAAAATAACATATCCATTAATCTCTGTTGAGATTGTGAAGCATTAATCAAACCGAATGGCATCACCTTAAAGTGATATAACCCTCTTCCTGGTACCGCAAATGCTGTTTTTTCTTTGCTAGATTCTTCTAGTTCGATTTGCCAAAAGGCTGACTTTAAATCAATAGTGCTAAGAAATTTTGCATTTCGTAAATTATCCAAAATCGAAGTTACTCTTGGTAATGGGTATGTATCTCTTTTAGTAACCTTATTCAGTTGTCTACTATCCAAACATAGTCTGTTTGTGCCATCTGGCTTTTTTACTAACACAATTGGAGAACACCAGGGACTATGTGAAGGTTCCACTACATCTTGATCTAACATATCATCAAGTTCACGTTCTATTTCTTTTCTGATAACTGGTGAAAAATTATATTGTTTTTGATAAATAGGCTTACTGTACCCTGTATCAATTGAATGTTTTATGATTTTTGTTCTGCCCAGTCCACTACCTATATTACACCTTATTTCATTTATGATGCCCGTGAGTCTCTGTTGTTGATCCTCATTCAAATTTTCTTTGCTTATAAGAGCTGATTGTTGCTCAGAAATGGTATAAATTTCGGATTTAGTAGCTAAGGTTTCTGGTTCAAACTTGAAAGAAATTTTAAATAAATCAAAAAAATCTTTACCCAGAATCAAAGGTTGATTGAGATTTGGCATAAGCAACATTGACATGATATGAAATTGATTGTTAAACTGCACCGGCACATGAAATATATTTCGTATAGAATGGCTGGTACCATCAGCAGTCGACATAAAAACTCTTTTGATTGTTTGGCTATTCACCCCTAACCGTTTTAATGTGTCAGCAAACTCTGCATTTACTACTGTATTAGAGGCTCCAGAATCCAATAATCCATCACATTTCATGTCTAAAATTTTAACCGAAATATAAGATCTATTATCGTAATTTTTTTTAAATAAAATTTCCGATATATTACCCTGGGACAAAATTTTTTTTACAAACACGAGCCAATCCTGCCAATCTTTATTTTTTCGTTGAGGGGAAAGCTTCAAGCAGGTTCTTAACTTTCCCCAGTAGCGTTTCCCTTGCAAATACACCTAGAAGAAGCTACTCCAAAGCGACCACACTTGTAACAAAATAATCGCTGCTTAGGCATGGAACAAGATCTAAATAAGTGACCAGTCTCCCGACAATTCCAACATCTCATTTTAATATTACGCTTATTTTCTGAATCTTTAATCTTTATTACTTCTTTTGTCTTTGTAAGAGAATGAGCTTGGTATGCCAAATCTGGCTCCAAAGAGCTGACCATTGCTCTCGGTTCTTGAAATCTATCACAATTAATTTTTGTTCTCTCAATAATTCTTAAGACATTAATCAGATCCGTAATTGCTGTAAACTCATCTCTGCATACAGCTTTTTGATAATATGGCTGAAGATTCTTTATAATTATTATAATTTGGTCAATTTCGGGAATTTTGTGAGGTAATCTGTTAAATAAATTTTGCATTACAGAAATGAAGATAAACACAGGTTCACTTTTACCTTGTGTCCTAGATTTTGCCTCAGATAGTAACTCTTCTTGATAATAGGGTGACTGAAAAGTACGCTTCAATAGCGAAACAAGTTCTTCCCAATTATGTACATTTTGGCGATTGGCACGAAACCAAATTAGAGCATCTCCCCGAAAGAAGTCAATAGAGTGCCTCCATAAATCATCATCTGTAGCATTTCTAGCATCTTTGAGTTCATCTACTCGTTCTAAGAATGCATTCACACTGAATTTATTATCTCCTGAAAACTGAACACCCCACTGGCTTATCGGTACCAGTTTCAGCTTGCGCGAGATATTCTCATTTATTGAAGTGGAATTTAAAAATGTATGAATATTATTGGGACTATCAAAAGGCGGAATGTCTAAGTCATTTTGAGCAAAACTTACCTTTTTCGTCCCTGCTACTGTATTCGCCTCAGCTTTAGAGGTAGATGGAAGGACTTCAGATCTACGACTATCAAGTTCTTTAAGAATTTTCTTACCGTCTTCACCCAATGAATTCTGTAGTGCCTCTTTCATATCCAGGGTTATATAATCGTCATCTTCTATTTCGTCCTTTTCCTCCAAATCCTTCAATAATATAACCGCCTTATCAAGCAGAACATGTTTCTTTTCCCTATCTATTTCTTCTATAGGTGTTATAAGCTTTAGTCGATTAATTAAATGAATTAAGCGTGAAACCAATCTCTTAAATAGTTGTTTATCGGGTTTCTCCTGCAGCTCGGAAATATAGCATAATATATTGTTAATTTTATCAGAGCAAATATTCAACTGCTCACTGGGTGCAACAGTGCAACAATTTGGTGGTTTAATTTCATATGATACCTGTAATAAGTTTTCAGCTTCCAACATCCTTTTTAAAATTTTTTTTAAAGCCGAAACTAAGCCCCCTGTTTTAGTATATCCTCGACTGGCGAGTTCAAATTCCACCTCATCTTTTAATAAATAATGCGGATCCATTTCAACAAGAAAAAGTATAATAATAATAATAAGAAATATGAAGTCAAAAATTTCGCTCAGTTAGACTCCTAATATGTAAAAAAAATAAATGTCTCAAATCAAAACAATGTACACCATAAATGTAGCCATGCGATAAACCCTGTACACTCACTTTCATGTAACCACTTACTATCAATAACATCTACATATAATATATGTATTATTATACTTCGTAAACCTATTTATACTATCTTACTCCTATATTTTTGACAAAAAAAAAATATCCAGATATCAAATTCTGAAAATTCTTAAGTTACGAGAAAAGAAAAGGACAATCTTCTGTATTCTCAATGAACTTAAATTATAACTAACAACGACTTATAACTAATTATAACTAATTATAACCAAAAAGTAATTAGAAAAAAAAAACACTAATCTATATAAATGCAACCACAATTATTTGTCTAAATAATAATATAACAAATTAACAATTATATAACTTAGAAACACAAAATAACCTTCATAATTAGCTCACTGCATAAACAAAATCACTAGTAGTTATTATAAGTACTTATACAAAATAATATATACCTATCTTAGTTTTACAAGAACAAAAAAAAAATTTAATACCAGCAAATAAGTTTTATATAAAAATATTCTTGTAATACATGTATACATGTAGGTAGGCAAAGATAAAAAACACAAAGACTATCTCTAAGACAAAAGCAAAATTTAATTAATTCTTTTAAAATCTGTTAAATATATATTACAACCCTTATATTTTAACGTTGGGCGCCATTTTGTTACGGGTTCTTATATAATAAAACAATAAAATCAAACTAAGTATAAATGTAATTAATAATGTTAAGCCCAAAGATATAAAAAACTAACAACTAAACTAAATTCTAAATTAATGCTATATCACTACGCTAGATCTTAATAATAATAGGGCGCCAGGAGAGTTTTTATTACAGCTTGTGAACGGAACTCTGCCGAAACCATGCCACGACTATACCAGGGCTTAATTTCCCTCGGACTGGGTGACTAGTGGATCACTGAGCATAAAGGGCGTTTCGATAGGCTACAACAATACAAACGTTAATTATTTCACGTTTACCATACTATTTATTTAGCTTATAAATTGTTACAAGATATATAATATGTAAAACTTACCCCTATGGCAGTTTAAACACCACTAGAACTATAACTAATGCTCATTTATTCAAATATCTCGAATTTCATCAAATGAGAATAAAATATACTTGAGCTAGATTACTTGAGCTATGAGCGGTCATTTTTAACGTCCATTTCTCTTTAAAAACACGATCCGTCTGTCCTATCGTTCACCTTTGTTCAAGGGAACCCTACCCACACGTTACACATATGCTTTTAAATAAAAATATTAAAATAAAAATAAGCAAAAATCAATACGCGCGAAGGCAGATTTGAACTCGGGTCGCCGCTACTAAATTGGAACAGATAGCCACTGCGCTGTCGCCCATTTATAGTTTTTGTTGAAATACCTTATATCATAATAATATATATATATATATATATATATATATATATATATATATATATATATATATATATATATATATATATATATATATATATATATATATATAAAATTATAAATGGAGTTTCTCGCGTGTTTCCCCTGCCTATACTTCCACGTGAAGCTGAAAATATAAAAAATAAAAGTAATCATGAGGTTAATACGTATGTTACGTATTAAACCAAAGTTGACTATAGGTATACTACGTTTTAAACGAAGTAGCTACCCTCTCTAAACATAATGTTAGTCAGTGTTACGGAATGGCTCAATGTTGCCTGTAAAACTTCAATATAAACGCATACGATATATTTGTGAGACAATTACTGTTTAATTTCCGTACGATATCGTCGACCTCACTCCTTTCCGTCATCTCTTAGAGATACTTTGATTTGGAGAAAATATTGGGAAGAGTAAAGAGGTGTGTGCCTCGGAGTTTGTTGCAGCTCTAACGAGAGCGGATATTGACTTGTTCTGTAAACTTGTTCCATTTGTACTCGTACTCATATGTGATACGATGCACGAGACGAAGGCGGAACTTTCGAGGCGTTTTGAAAATGTGAAAAATGACATCAATCTCAGTAGCAGCAGCAGTAGTATTATTTATATTGTCATTTGCAGTTACAATGTACATTCCGTAAGTAGATGCGATACGATAAATTAAAATTAAATGTTTATATTTTATGGGGAAGAATATTTTTAACAGCTTTACGTTACATCTCCCAATGAGCAATGAGGAGCCTAATTCTAAGACAATCCGTTCCCCAATATCCTAATATTCGGAGACATCGCGTGTTGTGTTGCGGTCAGTCAGTCAGGTAGTCAAACAAAATTAGTATCATGCAAAAATATTATATATTATATCGGAGTCAGATGTCACATTTGGTTTCCAATTCAGAATATAATAAATTTTAATATTAAATAGACTTCGGTTTCAATAAACAATCTGGCAATACATACTTGTGAATATGTTAATATTTGTAACCTAACATATAACCTAATATTTGTAAGTCATGGAAAATTTTAAAAAATCGTACTCGATATAATAGTGTTATTAATAATAATGTATAGCTCGTTTACGTGTGCCGCCTGCGCCCTGTGCGTGCGGGCTCCAGTCCTCCTGTCACGGTTTGGTCTCAAGTTATAATGAATGGAGGAACTTCCCAGCGCTCTTACGTAATCTGCCGACACAAACGTAAACAACTTGTTTGCATAATTCCATCTTAGATCAAATCCATCCACTACAGACTATAAAACTCTGGCTCGTTCCTGATGAAATTGCTCGGAACGTAATAACACTAACTGTCATAGACGCTGTTGTTGTGTTTTCGGTCTCTTGCCTCTAACGAGCTCTTACGTTTCTGTGATCTGCTCACAAAATATTTAAAATAGCCTTTAACTTCGAAAGATTCTAATAAATACGTCAATTGCATATTTTTATCGAGGCAATATTACGTTAGTATGATAACTAATTATATCTAATTTAGTTTTAAATTTTAACTAACTTTACATATGTAAAATTCTGAAATGAAATCTGAAAATATATATCTACCCGTGACAACGGACTACTGTAAAGTATTCGAAAACATGTTTAACAAATAATATAAGCAATTAATCCGGTTAAAAGTGTTTCATTTAAAATATATAACCCTGTTAAAGAGTTAAAGGTAAAGCGTGTCGTGACTTCCTGTTTCCTGTGAGCATTTACATAGGTACACGTCAATACAGAGACCTCCGGCGAGGCAGCGACCACGCGGCCAGCAGGCAGGCGGCCGCCACTCGCCAGTACGATATCCTCAGGCGACGCGCTCAGTCATGCAGCTGTTCACACGCAAGGAGATCGAGCAGCGCAGCCGCAGAGAAAACGCGGCCATCATCATCGACAACGTCGTGTACGATATCACCAAGTTCCTCGACGACCACCCCGGCGGCGTGGAGGTGTTGCTCAACAACGCTGGCAAGGACGCCTCGCGCTGCTTCCACGAGGTCGGCCACAGCGATGACGCCAAGAACTGGCGCAGCACCTTCAAGATTGGGGAGGTGGTCGACGAGGACCGTCGAGAGGTCATCAAAGAGGAGCCCCACATTGTAGACAGCCACAATGAGCTGTCGCTCCGGGGACTGATTGACGTGTGGATGCCGCCGTTGGCCTTCGCCGTGATCGCTATTGTAATGTATATTTACATATTTTGACGTGTGTCAAGTTTCGATGACGGCGTGGATTATGATCGTGTACAGGAATCTAGAATAACGTGTTATGCAAATGTGTGCTGTGACGGCGTACTCTGTAGAGGCGCATTCGCAATAAACCAATACGGGTATCGGGGTTGACTTGTAAAATTACTTTCAAAATATATTTTTAAATAGTTATGTAAAATATTAAATGATAAATCACGTACTATTTAGAAAACGTACAAAAATTTTAACGTGACGGGATAGTAGATGTTTGTGAGTTTTCTTAACTATTTTGTCTGAATTAACACCTTAAAAATAGTAAAAGTAACAAGTTATGTGTAAACATTCACACATTATACAAAATGAGTAGAAAATTGTGACATTAATATTTATTTAATCTATGTATATGTGTTAAAAAGTGTAAATAAAAATTGTATTGAGTCTATACTAAACATAATTTGTGTAATTTTCGTAATTTATCTAAATTGTTAATTAATTTATTTATATTATTTTGTACATTTAAATTATTGTTTCAAATTATTTCGTTTCGTATAAATCTTAAATTACATTCTTTTAAGCACAATGACATGGTATCTATTAATTTAGAAGTCTTTTACCATCATTTATTTTCTTGGATTTATAAAAAAAATATACATATTCAAACACTTCAAGGTCGCTTTGATCGACAAGGTCGATTGCGCAAGCGCAACAGGTTACGTTCGAATATTAACTACTATACCTATTAAATGCAATGTTAAAGTAACTTAAAATTCAGAAGTGGTTATGAAATGGCCTATTTAAAGAATATCTAGTTTTTTTTTTATTTTGAAATTACAAAACGCAATAATGCAATAGTAAAGTGGTTATTATTTCGTAAAAGTACATTAATAAGTACAAAGTTTTCGTCACTGAGAGCTGAATAGACTAAACTCTATAGAGTCTTTAACTCGACCATCAGATCAAACTCAAAATAGCTTGTCTGCATTCGTTGTAAAAGAAATACTCTTTACATTTTAAACTTTGCCAAATTAATGTAACAATCAGGTAAGCGCAGGAGTATTATTTTTTCCTAAAGTAGATAAATCATAATTACTTGTCGTTATCGAGTCGAGTCACGCTGACGCGGCGCATGAGTTTGGATAATAATATTTTACGATAGCAGTGCGGGTGTAACTGGAGCGGGGCGCGCGGGGGCGCCCGGGGGACGGGGAGGGCGGTGCTGCCGAGGTCGACGCGAGGCGTCTTCGCACGGCCATTCAGCTGTAGCTCGCCGGGTCAGAAGCTCGCCAGCTCCATTATGTCTCTCAAACAGTTCAAACGTAGCGAGATCACAACACGCAACAACAAGCTGGATGCGGTGTTTGTCATTGACAACGAAGTGTACGACGTCACCAAGTTCTTGGACGACCATCCCGGCGGACATGAGGTGCTGCTTAACAACGCTGGCGCTGACGCCACCGAGGAGTTCAATGACATTGGACACAGTCTCGATGCTAAGGAGCTGATGAAGAAGTTCCTCATTGGCGAAGTGGTTGCCGAAGACAGGATCGATTCAGCCAAGTCGAAAAATATCTGGACGGCGCCGCCGAGCGAAGATGAGGACGGCAGCTTCTTCACCTCCTGGAAGTTCCCGGTGGTCCTCGGCCTGCTTGCCACCGTGCTGTACTCGTACTTGTTCAGTTAAATAAATAAAAGATTCCCAGCAAAAACTTATATGTTCAGTATAAGTGTACCTACCGACTGTCGTCTGGGAACTTTGTAGGCTTCAATAATACGGGGCTGCTTTTTTAACTTTACTGATATTTTAAACGTGTTTTGTTAATATATGTGAAGTGGTACTGCTTTAGGCGAGTGTCTTTTAATATTTATTTAATAGGAATGGTAATTAATGTACGAAGTAAATTATATTCGTCATCGATATAGGTACAAGTGGGTGTGTTTTTTTTTGCACTTTTTATATTAAAAGGCTACTGTAATCAAATTCCTTATGTTAAGTAAAGTATGACAATTTCTAATAATATAGATATGGATATGTAGTGTTGTGGCCACACTAGTACTTAGCGTAATTACTGTTCTGAGGAACGTACCTAGCTATTTTTAAGTTTGTTAATATACGGACTATATATATTATATATAGTCGTGGCATAACAATAGGCCACAGTGCAACTACTGTTCTCTATATATTTATTTCAATGCCTACGTTAAAAATGAACTAACATAAAAAAATGTAAAGATTATTATTCTTAATTTTTCAAATTCTTAAAGATTGTAATCTTGTGATTTAAAGATAAATAAAAAATATATTTTTAATGAATACACTTCTGCTATAAAAATTACTTCCGGTATGAATATATAAAAATATTTGTAAAAAGATCCCGTCTACTGAACGCTGTTTATGTTTATTGGCGCTTAAATAACAAAACAGTAATTACTGGTGTTTTATATCATACCCACGTAATATTACACACAACACAAAATATTTTATTATGTAAATAAACCATTGATTACATGAAACGTGTTTACAATTTATGACATAACGCACTATCTAGTTTTAAAAGAGAAAAAGTACGGAAACGAATAACAAATCATTAATGATGGAGGACATCTGCCTTAGCCTTATCTTGTTCTTAACTAAACGTGACGTCTGTGGGTTCGATTCCCACGCGGAGAAATGATTTCATTTTGTTGGTCTGGTAACAAAACAAAGCACAGTGTTGAGTTCTCACAATGTCTCGAAAACTGGACGGAAAAAAGGAAACAACATTTTAGCACTAGACTCCGCGCACATTTACTTATACTCCCATCTTCAAGGCACAGTATTTAAAGTTATAAGATTATGTGATTATGTATTGTAATTACGACAGCCAATCACATGAAAAGTAAATTGATATATATTAATAAAAAAAAACTTGTAGTAAATAAACAGTTTTTCTAGCGGCATATTTACGATTTTAGATGGCATTCAAAATATTTGTTTCACATTGCTTTAGATTTCACTGAAGCACGATAAGCTGCAACTGCTAGGTATAATATACCTACTGATATCAAATAAATACCATATAATCTCTTTTTTTTATTTTAAAGACATAGCATGTCTATCTAAATATGTAGATTTAAGATTATAATAGTCTTAATTATTATGAAGCCCACCCAAAATCATCGCTAATAATTAAATCTTAAACTAATTTATAAATAATATAAGAAACATGTTGGCTTTATCTTGCACATGTGTCCGGACGACCGCGCACCGATAACATAACTATAAAAAATAGATAAATATATACTACATATGTATTTTCAGTTAACTCGGGTTCAACAAGTACAGGTACAGGTATATGGAGTTCGATTTCCAACTGAGGAAAATAAATATTTATTTTTTCATGAAAAGTGGGGTTAATGTAAACAGTATGTTTTAACACTCTCAATCTGTCTACTGCTATCTGTACCACGTGCTAAAAACAGCTTCAAGCTGACTTATTGATAATACAATTGTAACCACTGCTCGAAAATTTTGCATATTAGGTAAATATGTTCTTTAAGGAAAAAACAAGACACCATTTGTCGAAGACTTACATTAATTATAAAAAACGAGACGATACAATTTAATAATACACGTGAATTAAATAAAACACGTCCTCCGAACACAAGCGAACTTGAACTACTGACCTCTCATCTCAGTCTCTCAAGTCGATGCAAGCATTGCTCACGTATAATCTGTAACGTAAGCACATCCACAATCACACTAACACGTTAAACGAATACATAATCTCATATTAACTAACCAATTACCAATTGAATCTAAAAAATCACTGTGCATTGCTATATCATGTACTCGTAGACAGATTATATGATACATTGTTATGTTACAATAAATTGTTCATAGATTTATTATAGTCAATTGTGATTACAGAGACCAGCCATGGAGCACGGGCACTAACGTACTAACTTATATACGAGACAGGTTGTGGATTTGATACCCACTCACGGAAAATTAATATTTAATATTTGTAATATTTAATTTCCATATTGAATTACATTTCTTTTTGTTGAATTGCTCCACTCGACATCCAAAACGTAAAAAAATCGATGTAAAGTGGGGAACGGAAGTGTCTTAATGAGAATGGAGTGTCTTATCACTTCATTCCCTACTTCCCTCGGCCTATACAAACTTATACTCGTACACAAGTAAAATACAATAAAGAATGAAGTAATAAATAAAAAAAAATATTAGTTACAATCTAACCGTTAGCAATTCTTTTTATCTCGTCCAGTCTAAGACGACACTATTTAAAAAAGGCAAAACCGTGCTCATACATCTTAGGGATTTACAACGCACCTGTAGCGCCTCTGGTGCTATACGGGGTCGTGAGAGACAGTGATCACTTACCATCAGTTGGCCCGTACGCTCGTTTGCCGTGTGTCGTCTTATCCATAAAAAAAACTTTACATCAGGCCGTGGTCACGAGTAGACTGAGGTGGCATTCGTCTGTCGTTTGACATAATTATTATAGCAAACTATCGCCAACGATTTCTTAATTGATTTCTTTCTTGTAGAATGAGCTAACTGTATCTGGTCCAATTTAATAACCTCGCGGATCATTCTAGGGATTTATTCTCCCTAGCGAGTATGTGAGGTTTATCGACTATGGATGACCAAGGCGCAACGCCGCCAACCATCCTGCGGTGTCAGAGCACAATGCCTGACGTTAAAATCAGTCAGAAAGCTGTTAGGCGAGCTCTCTCTTCCTTGGACATTCACAAGTCGAGTGGGCCAGATGGCATCTCTCCTCTTGTGCTCCGTTCATGTGCTCCTGAGCTGACTCCGGTGCTAACGCGTCTCTTTCGGCACTCTTACTCAGTCGGCGTAGTCCCAGATTCGTGGAAGAGTGCTCTTATCCACCCGATCCCGAAAAAAGGCGATGGCTCCGATCCAACTAACTACAGGCCTATTGCTATCACCTCCCTGCTTTCCAAAGTTATGGAGAGCTTAATCAATAGCCAGCTCTTGGTTTATCTAGAGGATCATCGATTGATTAACGACCGCCAATATGGCTTTCGTCAGGGACGCTCAACCGGTGATCTTCTGGTTTACCTAACCCACCGCCGGGCTGCGGCTATTGATAGTAAGGGAGAGGACCTGGCAGTTAGTCTGGACATAGCGAAGGCCTTCGATCGTGTGTGGCATGGGGCGCTCCTTGCGAAACTTCCATCTTACGGGCTTCCCGAGAATTTATGCAAGTGGATCGCTAGCTTTCTCACTGGGCGCAGCATCAAGGTCGCTGTCGACGGTTTTTGCTCTGAATTCATGCCCGTGAACGCTGGCGTCCCCCAAGGCTGCGTGCTGTCCGCTACGCTATTTCTTCTGCATATCAATGATATGTTGGAGGACTCTAACATACATTGTTATGCGGATGATAGTACTGTGGACGCTGTATACTCCGGCCGTGCAAGTCTTTCTCGGGAAAACGTCGACCAGTGCCGAAATCAACTTGTGTCTTCCGTTAAGGCATCCCTCAACAATGTCTCCGTATGGGGTGAAAAGAACCTAATTCAATTCAACCCCCAAAAGACACAAGTCTGCGCGTTAACCACTAAAAAAAACCCATTTGTCGTATCACCAGTTTTCGAGAACACTCCCCTTAAAGCCGCGCCCTGCATCAGTATATTGGGCCTCAGCTTTTCGAACGACTGCCAGTATCGCGATCATCTGGAAAGCAAGGCCAAATTGGCCTCGAAGAAACTGGGGGTCATCAGCAGAGCGAGACAGTATTTCACGCCAAAACACCGTTTGGCCCTGTACAGGGCCCAGGTTCGGCCTCATATGGAATACTGTTCTCACCTCTGGGCTGGTGCACCCCAGTATCAGCTTGAACCATTTGATCGCGTACAACGTAGAGCCGTTCGAATCGTTGGGGACCCAATGATCTGTGAGGGGCTTGACACTTTGGCTTTGCGTAGAGACGTATCTTCACTGTGCGTTCTCTACCGCATTTATCACGGGGAGTGTTCTGGAGAACTGTTTGACTTGGTACCTGTCGCCGAATTTTCTAACCGCACAGTCCGCCAAAAGTTACTATACAATCCACAACATCTGGACACGTGGCACTGTACTACTGTGCGGTTTCGTAGGAATTTCCTTCCACGCACCATACATCTCTGGAACGACCTACCCGCGGCAGTATTTCCAGGTCGATACGACATGGGTACCTTCAAAAAGCGCGTCTACCTACACCTCAAAGGCCGGCAACGCACCTGTAGCTCCCCTGGTGTTACACGGGGCCGTGGGCGACGGTGATCACTCACCATCAGGTACCCGTACGCTCGTTTGCCTTGTCTTTTCCATAAAAAAAAAATCAACCCTGATGTAATGGTATGGTATGCTCATACATAGCTGACTTTGATACATGCATGTGTTTCTTCACCCTAACACCGATGCTTCTCTTTGCTTGACCTATATATGATAAGCCACAGTCACAATCAAGTTTGTATATATCTGCAAACTGCAAAGGAATATTACTCTTCACTGGTCTCAAGAATTGGCTCATTTTCTTGTTAGGCTTGAATATTGTTTTAATCGAAGCTCTTCTCAAGATGTTGCCGATCCTGTCTGTATACTGTGACCACGGACTACTGTAATTTGTTCGATACATCGGGTTTACAAAAAATGCTTACCAATCTGGTTAAAATCGTTTTATTTAAAATGAGTAACAATCGCGAAAATCAAAGATATTATGATATAAATGTATGCTACATGGATTGATTTTAATATTATTTTATTTATGGTAACAAAATAGAACATTTAACCAACCAAAATTATGCTTATTTTTTCATCAATAAGCATTGGTTAAATGACAATAAACCCAAATACACCAGAGGTACAAAGTACTCAAAGTGTCTTTACTTTGATACAACTTACACTTTTTAGTAAAACTTTATAAGCATTTTTTTCCTTACTATATAGAGATATATAGTTATAGGTGTAGTCATTATAAGACATATAAGGTTTTAAAAGTGGTATTGATAGATGCATCATATTAATCCAGGGATTTCTGGAAATGCAAATGCTATTTTGTTAACTCGATATCTATTTTAAAAAATATTCTGTCATGTTTATTCATAGGCCTTATCATTTTTCTTCGTGTAGACCTAAGTGTTAGTTCACTGAAGAAGAATATTAATAAAACAATAAATTATAGAAAGCATTCGTTATTGATACACTAAAAGTTAATTATTTGTGACTTATCGTTTTTCATAGTCCTTGTTCATGTTCAAGCAAATTTGCACAAAAAAAAACCAATATAAATATGTATGTACGTTCCTAAAGCAGCAGTCTTTGTACTGTAAATATTTTTTTAATTTAAATCACTTAAAATTATGGTAAAAACACTTGAGAAGTTAAAAAACAAAAATAAACAAAAAAATAATTACAAAAACGCCACAAATACTTTTAAAACATTTTATACGTTTCGATGGTTCCTCGCCGATGAATTTTAAGTGAATAAAATTTCGACGCTCTCGATAGCTAGAATTCGATACTTATTTACATTATCCTACGTCAAAACAATGCTCGTGCTCGCAATTTTCGTTTATAAGCTCTAAAGTGTCGCACGTGACGTTATGAATACGATACGATAGTATCTAGAATAATTCGTGCTAACAAAAACTAGTTTCTTTTACGCAGGGTAGGTACGCTCTTCCATTCCCATATAAATTGCTCCCGATAGCGATAAGAATACTGTTTCGCAAGTTTTTCATGTTTAACTTTATTATTCTCTATATGATGAGAGATAAAAATCCTTGTATGTTTTGGTGCACCAAGTTTTGTATCTCTATATGATGAGAGATAAAAATCCTTGTATGTTTTGGTGCACCAAGTTTTGTATCTCTATATGATGAGAGATAAAAACCCTTGTATGTTTTGGTGCACCAAGTTTTGTATCTCTATATGATGAGAGATAAAAATCCTTGTATGTTTTGGTGCACCAAGTTTTGTATCATTATATCTGATAATGATACAAACTTGGTGTATCAAAACATACAAGGAGTTTTTAGTAAAGAATTAGAAATTGTTTTTTCTTAAATTGTAAGAATATTCATGTACTTTGTATCACAGAACATTGGCTTCGAAACTTTGAGGCCATTTTTAATTCCAAAAATCACCAAGCTAGTATGTTCGGCAGAGAAAAGCAACTCGTGGTGGCTACTTAATAATTTTGGAAAAATCTTACAAATGTAAAGAAGCCTCTGCGTTGAGGTTCCCTATTGAAATGGCCTGTGCTGAGCTTGAGAATTTCATTGTTGTGTGTACAGACTTCCCACTGGGTTATATGAACACTTTGAAACTATATTAGAAGAGGTACTTGTAAAATAATCTGGATCTAAGAAATCTATAGTTGTATGTGGTGATGTTAATATTAACTTATTAGATAACTCCACTACTTCTACTAGATTAAGTTCTTTACTAAATTCATATAACCTAGTTAACTTATTTCATAAGCCAACAATAATAACTACTTGTATTGATAACATTTTTACAAACTCTTTACCTAGAGAAAAGTCAATAATTAATATGTTAAGCTCAGATCATTGCGGTCAGTTGGCTTCATTTTACTTTGGTAAAAATAAAATTTGTAAACAAAACCAAAACTGTTGGTGTACCGATGACAACTGGTCGTTTTTAAACGAGCGTACGAGTCACCTGGTGGTAAGTGATCACCGTCGCCCACGGCCCCGAGTAACTCCAGAGGAGCTACAGGAGCGTTGCCGTCCTTTAAATTGGAAGGGCACCGGGCATTAATAATTGAGTGACTGTGGGAATTCATAAGAGTAGACAAAGGTTATACGAAGTTAATGATAATGAAAAATCATATAACCACAATTAATCTTTTGCTAATTATGTTCGGAACTATTGGAAATTGTTTAAAAAAGTTGTAAGTTCAGTGTTAAGTTATTATGATTCGTGCCAAATCTTCACATATAAGAAACAAAATAAAAAAATCCTCTAACAACATTAAAATGACATGGAGCACAATAAATTGTGAGACTGAAAATACAAAAAATTGCAATTATGAATTAAAATAAAAAAATGACAAAGGTGTAACCAGCTGTGATCAAAAAGTTGCTAGTGTTTTTGAAAATTTTTTGCTGATTTTCCAGTTTCCACAACCAAAACCCTTATACCTTCCACAACTGTCGCTGAATCATTGCTAAAGAAGTGCGTCGACAAATATACTTATAACTTTATATTTCATTCAATCAAATCTAGAGACATTATTAAAACATTTAAGACCATAGATATCAAGAAAACATCAGATCTATGGGGTATTTCTGTCAATTTAATTAGTTATATAATAGATGTTGTTGCTCCTCACCTTGCCGATGTATTTAACAATTATATAGAGTAAAATTATAAAATCATACGTATATTTAAATCGTGTAGTACATCAGATCCTAACAATTTTAGTCCTTTATCGGTACTACCTTCGTCTTCGTCGTTATGTCGATCTACAGCCGACGCTGATGTAGGTCTGTTAAAAGAGAATTTATTAGGGTGTGGGAAGGATCGCAGGATGCTCTTGGCATGTTCTGTGACTTGTCCAAGGCATTTGATTGCGTACAGCACTCAAAATTGGTCATGAAGTCTACATATTACGGCATAAGAGGAAGTGTATTCGATCTTCTGACTTCTTTTTTTTAGCTACACGCTGTATCCTGCACGAGGCAGGGTAGGAGAGGGAACCCGGGAACCTAGTGTTAAGACACTCCGTTCCACTTTCGTTCCCCACTTTCCGCCGAATTTGAGACATTGTGTGTTGAGTGGCGGAATTCAATGCCGCGCTTTGCTTTATTACCAGAGCGAAGAAATGGAACATTAAATATTTAAATAGCAAATATTAAATATTTCATTTCCTCGACCGAGGATCGAACCCAGAACCTGTTGATTACAGTCACACGCTTGTCCCGCTGCGCCACGACAGGCCTCATCTTCTGACTTCTTATTTAAATAATAGGATTCAGAGGGTTGATGTGAATGGAAGAAAATCTCCCGGTTCTTTAATCGATATGTCCCACAAGGGTCTATTCCTGGTCCATTTCTATTTTTAATGTACTTAAATGACCTATAATATTTTGTTAAAAAGAGCCATGACATAGTATTGCTTGCGGATGGTATATCGCTATTTTTTTAAATTAAGAGAAGATAAAAGTATATGACGTTGTAAACAATGTTCTCTCAAAAATAGTGTATTGGTTTAGTGCAAATAATTTACTTTTGAATAGTAAAATAACTAAATGTGTTATATTCCGAGCACTGAACATAAAAAAAGTTCGTGAAAGTTTGTGAAAGCTGATTTACTTTTGCCTTGGGAATGAAATGCTCGCCCCAGGCTATTTCAAATGTATCATTGTCAATTATATAATAATTAAATATGATGTAAAACTTTAGTTAAAAAAAAACATGTCCTGCTGAATTTCTTTTGCCGTTTCTCCTCAGGTCTGAGGCCGTAACTTTAGTGTACTGATGGTAAATTGTTTGACGTTCAAAAAACGAAGCTTGTAACTTCTTATTTTGAATAAAAATATTTGAATTTGAATTTCAATTTTGAATTTATTAGTGTGCAATATGTCACCTTTTTTTAGTTCTGCGCATTAGGTTGCAATTTTCCTATATTGTATTTAATTGAACCTTGTATTTGTCCTTTTATAAAAACTACTACAATAATATATTTTATAACATTTATTTAAATGTTAATTTAAACATACATATATTTTGTTAAAAGGTAGGTATTACATAGATCATCCTTAACGATGTTTAAGTATTTATCCTTATAAATGATTATATGTAAAATGTAAATGAGCATCAAGGAAATTTTTATCAAATCAAACGCGAAATGTGCATAAATTGTATAGGTAAGTTTAGTGTTCACGCCATATAACTTGTAATATAAATTTTATTTATCACGTTTTAAAGAATATTCGTGATATCTGAAAATAAAAATAAAATTTACTAGGACATTTTACGATCTTTAATTTTTCTTTCAGTAAGCTTAACGATACTACCTTTTGAAAGCATTATATTTAAAAATTATAAAAACTAACGCAATAAAATTAACATAGCGGTGGTTGCCTCTGCACTTCTTTTACGGATGCAGTATACACATAGGGTTAAATATTTCAAGGCCGTACCCAAAAAAAATAATAAAGACTCGTCAACAGCTTTCTCTAAAGTTGCGGAATTTTATCCTTATTGTGTTAGCCATTATGAATAAACACTAATTACATAAACATCTACTATTTAAAAAGTACTCTAATTGTTGCCGATCTACCAACCATATCGAAACGAAAAAAGAATGTATTATATTTAAAAAGTATTTAAAAAATGTGTTTGGTTTTGTGACGATATATTTTTTTTTCAGCTTCACGCTGTATCCCGCACTAGGCAGGGTAGGCAGAGGGACCGGAAGTGAAACCTAGTGTTATGACACTCCGTTCCATATCCGTTCCCCACTTTCCGCCGAATTAGAGGCATTGCGTATTGAGTGGCGGAACTCAACGCCGTGCTTTGCCTTATTACCAGAGCGAAGAAATGAAACATTAAATATTTAAATTGAAAATATTAAATATTTCATTTCCTCGACTGGGGATCGAACCCAGAACCTGTCGGCTACAGTCACACTCTTGTGCCGCTGCGCCACGACAGGACTCGAATTAAATTTATTTTATTCGAAAAATCACTTTTTAATCTTTGGCAAAGTCTAGTTGTTATGCATTGTTAATTAAATTGCATTATGTTGTACAGACCAGTTAAAACTTACTATTTTTCTTTTTTAAATGTGGATAAAAGTATGAGATTGACTTACTTGACTTAATGTCCTAAGAACCCGAGGTGGGGCAGAGGGCATCCACAGTAGTCTTCCATCCTGTCCTATTCTGAGCTTCGCGTTTGATTTCACTCCAAGTCTTGCCGATGTTCTTCACCTCATCCGTTACAGTGCGCCGCCAGGTTTGCTTGGGGCGACCACGTTTGCGTCTTCCTTGTGGGTTCCAATCCAGAGCCTGTTTAGGGATGTGATCAGGTTCCCTTCGGAGAGTGTGGCCAATCCAGTTCCACTTCCGGCGCTTGATCTGATGGTTGATCGGGGATTCATGGCAACGTTCCAACAGCTGCTCGTTGGTTATCTTCTCGGGCCAGTAAATACCGAGAATTTGGCGAAGATAACGGTTGACGAAGACCTGAAGACGCTGCGAGATGACCTTGGTGCCTTTCCAAGTCTCACACCCATAGAGTAGCACGGATTTCACATTGGACGCGAATATTTTAATTTTGACCCTTCGAGTCAGTTTCCTAGACTGCCATACAGGTCGAAGTTGTGCGAAAGCACCTCTAGCTTTGGCAATCCGAGAAGTGATGTAATCTTCAGTACCCCCAGTCTATGACACGACGCTCCCGAGGTAAGTAAATTTATGGACTCTTTCCACTTCCTCTGCTCCAATTCGAAATGGTGTGCCAAATTCGACTCTAGGTCTCATCTCTTGGGTCTTCCTGCAGTTTATTTTAAGTCTCGCGCTGCCCGCTTCCCGATGCAGGTCGTCCAACTTGGATTGCATGTCGCGATGCGTGTGGCTATGCAAGCAGAGATCGTCGGCGTAGTCCAGGTCTTCTAGGACATCGGTTATTCCCCACTCTAACCCGCGTCTCTTATTTACATATGCGCGATGCATGACCCCATCAAGGACAGCTAGGAAATGGAGAGGCGAAAGTAAGCAGCCTCGGCTGACGCCGCCCGCATGTACCTCGATGTCTTCCGATATGAGGCCGGAATTACTTTACAGAATATTTTCTGTAGATGACCTTCAGTAGCTCGATAATTATCTGTGGGACCCCAATGTCGGAGAGTCGGAACCATATGCTCGTCCACTTCAACGTATCAAAGGCTTTTTCGAAATCTACAAAGGTTAGATAAACCTCCCTTTGCCATTCTGATGCTTGTTGTATGATACGCACAGTGTTAATTTGGTCGATGCACGATTAGTTCTAAAATACTAAACTTAAATTTAAAAAGCGTATAAAAATTTTGAACGAAGCAGGATTTGAACCCGCGAGTCTGGAAAACCGTTCCAGCGCTCTGACCAACTAAGACATTCGTTCTCACCAATTCGTTCTCCGTCGAAATTCTTATACGCTTGTTACAACTTATTTGTGTTGTTAGCATCTCTGTAGGGAGAAAAATTTTATACGCTTTTTAAATTTAAGTTTAGTATTTTCTGTCCTAAGTGTGGAATAACACTTTAAAACATATTAAAAATAATAAAATAAATAGTATTCTCTCTTGCTAAACGATAACTCTTACGAATTGTCTTTGGGTAGCGGAAATTTGTAAAAGTCTCCTACTTTCTGCCAGGGTTGTTGTGGCCTTGTACAACTCTCTCAGACTGCCGGAGTTAGCAGCGTTGGGCGTTGTAAGCAACAGCGTCAGCCCACATCCTTTTGTCCTTTCGCATGCTACGGTATATTTTCTTGCGAATCTGGCGCTATTGCCGTCTGAGGGTAGTTCGTCGGTGGTTTGTAGTAGTTTTAGAAGCAGCTCTCTTCGGTCACTGATACGCTGCCATGTAGCTTGTGACATCCAGCGCGCATGTGTCGTGTGCCCTAAGGCTAAAGAGCTGGTATCTGTATAGACCACTTTAATGCGATTCCACTCTTCATCTCTTGAGTGTCCATCAGTGTTTAGGCCGGAAAAACGATTCCTGAGTTCAAGCCTGAATTTGGTGCAGGTGTCAGGGTTTCTTAGTTTTGTGACGTCAAACCTTCTCCCAACCTTACCCGGTCGCTCCGCTGTTCGTGCTACCGCAACTTTAAGGCGCAGTTCCGCTGCAATTAGATGATGGTCGCTGTCGATATCTGCACCTCTTCGATTCCGTACATCGAGTAACGAGGAGCGCCATTTGGAACTAATGGCAAGGTGGTCAATTTGGTTTTTGGTTATACCATCGGGTGAGTTCCATGTATGCTCGTGGACATCTTTGTGGATAAATAATGTGCCGCCGATTGTAAGGTCGTGATTCTGGCAAAAATCAAGGAAACGTTCCCCGTTTTCGTTGTGTATTCCAAGTCCCTGTGTGCCCATGTGTCGCAGTTTGTGTTATCGCTCCCAACTTTAGGATCCCATGACGATCACTATATCTTGTTTCTTTAGTGCGTCATAAAAATCGTCTTTGGTATCGCCATTTAGTGCGTCATAAAAATCGTCTTTGGTATCCTCTGCAGACGTGTTGGTGGGGGTATAACACTGCACTATGGGGTTCTCCCGGGCTCTTGAGTTAAAGCGGGCCCAAATGATTCGGTCTGAGATCGGTTTCCAGTCTAAAAGGCTCTTCCGAACAGAAGAAAACCGACTCCGCACTCTCGAGTGTCCTCCTCACTTTCCTTGCCGGAATATAATAGAGTCCAGCCCTTAGGCGCTCTCAGTTCACCGAAACCATTTCTACGCACTTCGCTGAGACCTAAAACTTGCAGGTTGTATCTAAGCATTTCTGCTCCTGCTTGGGCTAGTCGGGTGTCGTCGCTGAGTGCTCGTACGTTCCAAAAAGCTACTCGTGTCCATTTTTTCATGCCAAATGTAAAGTCTTTAAAGGATCGGTCTGGTTTCTTACTGTGTTCGTTTCGTTAATCAGGTAGTTTTTCGGGTAAGCAGGTGATTAACCTACTGTATCCTAGCCTGGAGGTGGGGCTGCCACCTCAGAGCTCCCTTTCCTTGAATGTGTTTTAAGGCGCCGATTGTTCGTTCAATCTTTTCGCCCTGCATCCTTAGCAACTGCAAGTCCAGGTAGTGGGCACGCTGGGCGTGTTTGCAGCAGGTCCCAAGGTGGACGACGTTGGACGTGGATGATGCGGACTGGCCGGGGTTCTGCTTGTTTGGTGTTCCACTACTTAACACTACAGATGGCTTCTTGGTGTTTTATGGGTAATGCTGGCCTCACTACGTCAGCGATTAAGATCGTGCCCCGGCTTCCCACCCCAAAAGTATGAGATTGATAAGAAAGAATAGATGCAATACACCAAAAGAAAGTATTGATAAAGATGAATCATGAAAATTCTGAGAAAGAAATAGATGAAAGGTCAACGAACAACTTTAGGGTAAATACGAGACTTTTCTAGCGAGAAGTGAGTTGTTCCCAGAGTTGTTCGCTGACTTGTAGAGTGAAACGGTGATCTTTTAACAGAACAACCACAGGTTTTGCAGCGATGGGTCAAATTTTACATGGAGATCTATGAATATGATGACGCTTCTGCCTCAAGTAACTGATGGCGAAATCAGTATAACAGAAGCTGAGAGTGCTGAAGTTTGAAATGTGGTAAGGCAGCCGTAGCACATGCCACGCATCTTGTACCTGTTCTGGTTTTCATGCAATTTATGCTGGAAATCGGGGGAAGTCCCAGACGATTAGGAAGGTGCAGTTAATGTCCCTTTGTATAAAGATTATGGTAAAATATTAGCGAGAAGAATGCAAGATAGATCCAAAATACTGTTGTGGGAGGCCCAGGGAGACTTTAGACCTGATCAGATCTTTTCGCTCCACATGATCACGGAAAAGCAGTAAACTAAAACATTTTCTTTAATTAATAGCAGTAAACCAAAAAGTTTTAAGTTTAAACTTTGAGAGAAATGAAGAAAGGACAATACGTAAAATAAATGCAAGATTAGATTAAATGATAAGATATTAGAACAAGTGAATGAAGTAGTCTTTGTGAGAAGTATTTTTAGCAGAGACGAAAAAAAAAAACGAATTAGATGTGGAAAGTCTTATTGCTGTCAGTAACAGAGTTAACAGCCTTAGCTGCATTGTTGAGACTGCGAAATGTCAAGCCTACTCCACTTTGCACGATCTTTTACGTCCTCAGTAGCTCATATATCCTGCATCACGACATCCAACCAGCGCTTTTTTGGGCGTCCGGGAGGTCTCACTCTAGGGACAGACATATCAAGGCACTTGCGTCTGACGTAGTTACTAGGCGCGCAACGTCGCCATACCATCTCAAGCGACGCTCTTGGAGGTTATCCTGTATGTCATGGACTCCAAGACTACGTGAGCACGTGAGCGGTCAGACCGGTTTACGCTACACATTCACCTCTGCATTATCATTTCCGTGACATGAAGCTCCTGAATGTGCCGAGATAGTACTGGCAGCGCTTATCCATGAATCGTGATCGATACCTCCAGACTCAACTTACAACGGATCCGAAGTACTTAAACTTTTCCGACTAACGGCTAGTTCAGTACCTATATGGATAGCGCTCGAGTCCGGTCTCCCGCAAGCCATGTACTCGGACTTCGACACTAATAGTTTTAAACCGCCGTTCTCAAGCGTATCATTCCAGAGGTTCACTTTACGCTCTAGCATCAGCCGGTTCTCTTTAATGAGGGCTATGTCCCTTTCAAACGCAATGCCCATCAGATACACTGACGAGGTACATTGTCAAAGGCCTTCTGCAGATCTATAAAAGCCACATGCAGAGCTCTCCTCTTTTCCCTGTATGCCTCCATTAAAGTTCTGAGGGCAGAAATAGCGTCCATAGCCGATCCTGGCTGAAATCTATATTGAGACTCAGAGACAGTATACTCTCAGTGGAGCCTGACATCGATCATGCACTCGAAGAGCTTCATGGTGTGACTCATAAGCTTAATGCCCTATAAATACTACAATCTTGCACACTGCCCTTCCCTTGTAAATAGGGATAATAAAACTAAGCCGCCACTGGTGTGGCATCTCTCCAGTGTTCAAGATATGGTTAAAAAGTCAGTATGATCACACCAAGAGAGCCCAACGATTTCCAAAGCTTCGATCGGTTTTGTCACTGACACCGCGTTTCTGTTCTTGATGCGACGAAAGCAATTCCGAGTTTCGTAAAAGTTTATTGGGACAATAAGTCCAAAGTTAGGTGGTGGGTCGTGATGAAGACTGCACGGATGCTGTGTATTCCGCAGCTCCTGGAAATAGCTACTCCATCTCTCCTTCACAGAAACGAGATTACAAAACAATTCGCCCTGGGAATCTTTGTTGCAAAGATATTTTGCGATATCTTGCGTCGCTTTATCCCAGGGTACGTGCCAGTTTATATATGAGCTTCTGTCCCTCCCCAATTTCAAGCTTATCATATAATGTAATAAACTCTCACTGCGGGCTCTGGCTACAGCTCTTTTGCCGGCACGTTTTGCTACTATGTACTCCTGTCTGTCTTCAGGAGAATTGGATTTCTGCCACTTCATAAAGGCAGACTTCTTTTCACGGATCACCTTGTCATTCCACCACCATATCTCCCTGTCGATAACACGTCCTCCCTTCGAAATGCCAATATCTCGTCTGCCCGCCGCAATGATTGCCAACTGAGCTCGATCCCAAGCATCCTGAGCAGTATCGGTGTTAGTCGTAAGATTTCGACTTTTTACCTCTATCAGGAAGTCAGTCTGCATCGGTCCATTCAGCAACCACCACTTGATCCGAGGCCTACGTTACTCGGCTACTTTCTTCTTTCGAGTGACGTTGAAGTCCATGACGAGAAGACGATGTTGGGCCGTCAAGCTTTCGCCTTTAATGACCTTACAGTTAGTAACCCTGCCTATATGACACCGTCTGGTCAACAAGTAACAAGTGCGTGAGACCCACTTTTATACTTGATAAGATGAATGAATGAATTTTGAATTCTACTTTCGATTTTTATGATTTCGTTACGTTGCTACTCATGTCTCTCACTTAGCCAACAAGTTCGGCCATTTGGATCGTCTTTGATTTATAACTATTCAAAAAAAATATCAAAGAATCTGTATCAAATTTTGTGTGAAAAACGAAATTCAGTGCGAGGATGCATTTCAATGTTGACTGTGGCATACGAAGAACGAGGCAACGTTTATCAGTGGCACAAAATGTTCACAGAAGGCCGAAAAGATGTGAACGACGAATCGCCAACAACCTTAGTTAAAAAAAGTTGTGTATTTATATGCTTATAATTTATGAAAACAATAAATTAAGTACATGAGTTAAACTGAATACACGTATGAACACATTTTCTTTTGATCTGTGCTAAATAACCGACACTGGTCAAGATCAGTGTCAAGCTTTTGCAAGCTCTCACAAGCAGTGGCGTAGCTACCAAGGGGCTAAGCGGGGCAGTGCCCCGGGGCCCTCAAGCTCAGGGGGCCCTCGAATACTTACCAGAAAATCTCAATCGAACTCAACTATTGAAAATTTCTCCCATTTTCAAAATAAATATGACAGGTGGCAACTTGAGTTTAATCATGGCAACTCAGTTGTGTGAAATTCTAAGGTTGTAAAAAGGGAATTTCCCTAAATTATTTGTGTGGGTTGACAGTGTTATTAACGTTTTCATCAATATCTGCATATTATTATTTACGATTTCTACTTAACTTTATTGTTGAATGTGATTATTATAAGGCGATAATTATGTTTGTTATATCAGTAGAATTAGGAATGTACTAAATATTTATTTTTTCGTCCATTGATTATTTATTAACATACAAGTTAACGTTTTCATAGACAGGGTTTATTTTAAATTGGCCAATAGATACCTAAATCCGTAAGAGATACATACAAAAAAAAAATGTTAGAAAACTATTTTTTTGCCAATCTATAAGTACGTGATGTTTTTTTGTCATTTTTTAAATCATCAAATGTGGTAACATTGGCGGCGATAAAATGTTTGGCAGGGATTCCCCAACGACGTCTAGTATAGTATCATTATGTTTCTCTTTTCTTTTACTTGTAACGTTGTCAATAAACAGTGAGTACCTACTTGAGTATAATCTTACATAAATAAATTAGAAAACTAATATTATGGACAAAAAAAGAAAACCAGTGGTGCATTCAAACGCAAACAACGCCAAGAAAGAGAAAGTAAACAAAAATTGCCCAAAATTGACAAGTTTTTTAGTCAGCCTTCTGCAAGTACTTCTGGGCAAAATATTTCTATTGATAGTGACTCAAATAATGTGGTAACTGCAGTGTTTGTTGAGAATCCTACTGAAGAATATTCAACAATTATTGCGGTTGACGATAGTTCCGCCACCGAACATGTGAACGTGGATAATTATTGTACGGTACCTACGAACAAAAGAACGGATGATTTGAAAAAGTCACAGACCTCTAATTTTTTTGAAAATGTGTTCGATAAATCGCTTTATGACTTGGGAAACTTCGCGAACAAAATACTAAATGATAATGAAAGACGTCAAATTCTTGATATGGGACCTTTACAGCCATTAGGACCTTTTCCAACTGACATTACCCAGAACAATGGTGTTTTTCAAAATCATACTACGTTTCTAGTTCAAAATATGGACCAGTTAATCGTTTTTGGTTGTGCTATTCCAAAATACTAGACGCTGCCTATTGTCAACCCTGCTGGTTATTTTCTTCACAGAGGAATAATGTCTGGTGTACGGGAATTCGGGATTGGAAGCATTTATCAGAAAGAATTAAACAACACAGTTATTCGAGTGACCATACGGAAGCATGTGCTGTGTATGAATTTTGGAAAAAAAATGATACTATTGACAAGGAACTTGAAAATGAAATTCGCAAAGAAACATCCTTTTGGAAAATGGTTCTTCAAAGGTTATTTGATATCATACTTACCCTAGCAAAGAATTCTTTGGCTTTGAGAGGACATCGAGAAGACTTAAGTCAGGAAGGATACCATGGAAATTTTTTGTCCTTTGTAGAGCTTGTCGCCCGATATGATCACATTTTGCGGCAAGTTTTGGATATGTCCAAAGGTAATAATAATAATTTTATTTTGTTTTAATATTATTCATAATTATTAACTATTAATATCAGGGCTTTATAAAATTGTGCTTTTTATGTTTTTAGGATCTGCAAGATATCTGAGTCCAACAATTCAGAATGAAATGATTGAGTGCTTGGGAACTAAACTCGAAATTCATCTACCAGAACAAATTAGGTTGTCACCATTTTTCGCCATCATAATGGATACGACACAGGACACATCGAAGGTAAATCAGCTAAGCATTGTTGTGAGGTATGCAGTAATAACCAGATCGGAAAATAGACAGCCAATTGATATAGAAATAAAAGAAGTGTTTCTAGGCTTTTATGCAGCCGTCAAACACGGCGCAGCAGATTTTGTGAATTTAGTAACTACCTTATTTAAAGACAAAAATATTGATTTAAAAAAATGTGTGGGGCAAGGTTATGATGGAGCCAATGTGATGAGTGGTGTGTATAATGGTGTACAAAAACATATTAAGGATATCCAGCCTATCGCGGAGTATGTACATTGTGCCACTCATAATTTAAATTTGGTGATAAATGATGCCATTAGCAGTTGTCTAGAAATACAGAATTTTTTCGCAACGTTGCAAAATTTGTATAACTTTTTCGGAAATAGTATGAACCGTTGGGATCTACTATCAAAATTCACAGGCGAATCAGACACCACTCTAAAAAAACTAAATCCCACTAGATGGTCCAGTAGAGTCAATACGATATCTGCAATAAAACTTCGTTTTTTTGATATTATCAAGACATTATCAGAAATGGTTCTTAAGAGTTCTAATAAAGATGAGCGTAATGAAGCAGAGAGTATTAAAAGAAAAATTCTAAATTTCGAGTTTGTGTTGCTTTGTAAATTCATGCATATTGTATTGAATGACATCAATTATGCATCAAAAATTTTACAAAAATCCGACATAAATTTGGATGAGGCAAGTAAAGCTTTAGCAGAGACCAAAGCAAAGTTACAAATTTATAGAAATGATTTCGAATCATTCAAGTGTAAAGCCTGCGAAACTGCAAGAAAATATGGTATAGATACCCATTTTCAAGAAAAAAGGCAAAGAAAAATAAAAAAACATTTTGATGAATTAACTGTTGATCACCGATTTTCAAACCGAGAAGAAATATTTAAAATTGTGATTTTCAATAAGGTACTTGATATATTAATAGCTCAATTAAATACCCGTTTTACAGGCATGAGTGCAGTTTGTCAAACATTCGAATTTCTAACACCAACATTTTTATTACATGTTGATGAAGCAACTTTATTACAAAAGTGTGACAATTTTCAAAGAAAATATTCCGATATAATAGGCCCTAGCTTTTCCCTTCAATTTATTAATATTTACCACCTACTTGTACCTCAATTAACTCAATCATGGACTGTTCACCAATTATGTAAGGAAATAATGAGTAAATATGGAGTGCTAGAATGCGATCTAACGGAAGTATTTACGGCAATATTATTATTCTTTACAATTCCTGTCACTTCTGCAGTAGCTGAAAGGTCATTCAGCAAATTAAAAATAATTAAAAATTATTTAAGAAATAGTATGGGCCAAACTCGACTCAGACGTTTATCGCTAATAGCAATTGAAAACAAAACCGCATCAAGTCTGGACTTAACCGAAGTAATTGATACTTTTGCGAAAACTAAAGCTAGGAAAAGATTGTAATAATTATAATCGTTATTTAGTCTGTTGGTAGGTTTGACCTTTATAATATATATTATTAATTTTAATTAATTAATCTTTATATTAATTAGAAGTTGCCATTACATGATTTTGTTTAGTTAACACTTTAGCCTATTTTTGTTAATTAATTAAGTAAACATAGTGTTTAAGTTTTATAATTTTTGTAAATAACTTGCATCGGCAATAGGCCAAATAACTGTAAGCTGGTGCAATGTATCTATGAACAAATAAATATATAATGAACCCTTGAATCTTTTCTATTTCTTTTTCTGCCCAACACTTAAACCAAGTATTAAAATAATTGTAATTTATGTGGTTAGTGTTTAATAGTTTTATTACTGCCCATACATGAAAAACAGCTGATGATAAAGTTGCTAAGTAGCACTTGCATATTTAATGATTTTACTTCAAAAAACTTTTGATAGTAGTGGGGCCCATTTTTTTTATTTGCCCCAGAGCCCTTGGTTACCTAGCTACGCCACTGCTCACAAGCCAAGTCAAATACGTTGTTAGTTGACGTTTAACATGTCTAGCAAGCGTATAAGCAATGTATTGAATTTTCTCTATTGAAGTAGGTGAAATTTTTAATGATTAACTATAATATCACCAATAATGTTATTTTTTCTAACTCTCCATATATTAATTCGTTTATAACAGATACATTCATAGCATACCAAGTCTACGCCAGTATTATTCTGGAAGATTTTTGTGTCGTTGTTTTTTTTTTATGGAAGAGATGGCAAACGAGGGTCACCTGATGGCAAGTGATCACCGTCGCCCACGGCCCCGTGTAACTTCAGAGGAGCTACAGGAGCGTTGCCGTCTTTTAAGGTGGATGGGCACCGGGGCCCGGCGTTACCTAATGCGAAACACAGTGGCCAAAGCCACTACTTAACGCCGGTCTTAAATGCCGGGGGTGGTAACAATCCAGTCGAGTCTGCCCATGCGTGTTGCCATTGCTGGCAACGTGACTCTACCACTACCTACCTACTCTTATGACACCATCAGTACCAGGGTGATCATATTCTAAGCCCGGATCACACGGCAAAAGTTGTGTTTCAAAAACAGCTAATATAATTTCATTTCATTTTTTGCAATGTAAGATGATTTCCCTTCCTTTTATATATCAAGAATATACTATTCCGTAGAGCTGGCTATATAGCTCCTACTCTCCACATGCTTGACATATGGAGGGTACTAACCACAGAACACATTAACCCTACGGGTACTAACTCTACAGAGTAGTATAAATTTCGTTGCTGTCAATTGTCATTTCTATCAAATGCAAATTGTCATACGATGCTTGTCAAATAGCGCCGTCTCGCTTCATAATACAATGATTCCTAAATATTTGTAACTTATTAACAAATAAGTAAATCGTAATAAAGAAAGAATACTTCAGGAGTTATTTTAAAGTTTACATTAAATTTGTACAAAAATCAATAATATTGCTTAAAAGTAAGAACACCATTAAAAGTTTATTATTTTAAAAAACTATCATACAATGAGGTCTTAATTTCTCAATTGAGGTTTTAATTTATAGTATAAACGAATCTCAATTAGAATAAATCAATATGAAACTAGTAAGTATTAAGTTTGTGTAGTTAAATTATTATAATGCTTTGAGTTTGTTTTGTTGATACTTACTACTACTACTAATAAAATCTCTGTTTAGTATTGTTTAAGCAGTGATGCATCGAAGCCATGCTTCGTGCTATCTTTCAAAGAACTGCTGATCATGCTGGACTGCGGGCTCTCTGCTCACTCTGTTCTCAACTTCTTGCCACTACCACCAGTACCAAGCACGCGGCTTGCGTCTCTGCCCAATTATACACCACCACATGTCAACGATCCTTTACTAGAAGGGGTATTTTATTTGTTATTTTTAAAACTAACAATAGTCATTAAAAACTAACAATAGTCATTATTTTGTAAAATATTTATAGTAGTTACTGTGCATATATACTCTAAAAGTCCCTTCTTTTGCAGAGGTCAGTATTCTACTGCCATTAATACAGAAACTGACTTTGAATGAAATAAGTAAAAAAAAAATAAACTTATTTTCTATAATACTTTATAAAATTTCAAAGCTGTCTTTTGTTGAGGCATTCATCAGGAATGTCTCTTGTGGCTAAAGGAATTTGGTCCAGTTTATCCTCCAACACACAATCTTACACAGTAACCACCAAGATAATATTTCTATTTGTTGTATCACATCTCCTTGCTGCAACATTTCTCCTAACTTATACCAAAATATCAATTATTTGCCCTAAAAATTGGAATACAAGAACTGAGAATACAAAGCTGTTGCTTTATTGTAATTGAATATGTATTATAGACTTCAATTATAAATTATATAGAAGTTTTACGTTTTATTTTTTTTATCTGAGACATGATGTTAATGTTATTTGCAGGAACTTAAAGAGTGTTGTGGGCGAGTGTTTGTGGACAGTATACCAGAGTTCTGTCCACCGTTAGACAAAGTGGTAGACTTCTCCCAGTTAGATGTGATCCTCATCTCTAACTACACCTGCATGATGGCTCTGCCCTTCATCACTGAGGACACAGGCTTCAAGGGGCAGGTCTACGCTACAGAACCCACCTTGCAAATTGGAAGGTACGTAACTAACATTATAATTAATTAATAATTAATTAGCATTCATAATTTTAAATTTTTATTTGTTAAATACTCTAGAAACCATAAAAAAAGTTGAATATAGTGAGGTTACAACCCCTCCCTCTTGGAAACTGTCCAAGCGCTCCGACCAACTAAGCCATACTTACTCATCTAGCTAAGACAAAACTGTTATACACTTCTTACAACTTATTATGTAAGTTATCTCTTTGGAGATGTTCACAGATTTCCACTACCCAGGGATAATGTTTAGAATTGAACTATCATTCATCTCTCTAGTATGATATTTATTTATTATTTTTAACTTAGCTTTACTGAAGAGGCATTGTGCCTGTAAAGTGGCGTGTTTTCCTTCTTATAAGAGCAAAGAAATAAAATATTTAAATATTATATATTTAATTTCTTCGACACCTGTCCTCACAGGCTGTCGTAATTACAGTCACACACTTGCGGCAGCATAACAGGAAATCCCCACTTTATTAATTTTTTTATATATTTTCAACGAAAGATTGTATTTGGTCCTAAATGTGGTCCACTTTAAATATTTTTAAATAATATTATTTGTTAATGGATATAAATATGTGCCACATTTATATTTTTTAACAAGTATGTATGTACTTGGGTTGGGTTCTCTGAAACAAGTAGGAAAAGCTTATAAATGAGTTACTTTCATCGCAATAGTGAATATCTATTTGCAATATTAAATATTTAATTACATCAATATTTACATAATAGGCAGGCTGTGTGGGGATGATGGATGTTACACGTCTCCGTACATCAGCAGTGGCAGGAGAAATGTCCTTATTGTTCATAGTTTAGTAGGATTTACACAAATTCATTAACAATTTTAAATTCTTAAGATTATCAGATGGTGTTGGAATATTTTTTACTTACATAATTTAATATCTAAGTATTGTTTTAAGTAATATAGTACTCAATGTTGAAAAAAAATTCATTTCTATAGGTAAAGCCTACAAATATAGTAGATTTGCTAATAAACATGCATTGACACCAATGTAACAAGAATTTCTATGTCTCTATGGATCCTAGATTTGACACCATATATTTTGGATGGGTCTATTATACCATATACAGTATTTTAAAAAGGAAACAATCTTATTCTAGTTAGTTTTCATTTCAGTAGAGATAGCAAATTTTATTTAACAATGGCCAATCTGTAAATGTTAGAATATGTTACATACCATAAGTTTTAGGACACTCTGAATGTGTTTGGGAACAAATACCTTTCTTTTGATAGAGTTATCAAATGAGCTGGGGCACTCCCATAGAGGAGTATTCTCAACGATTCACCCTGATCAATGCCTAAATTGTCCTTTTCCAATGTTTATCAATAAAGCTGGACAGTTGGTTTAGTGGAACGTGCGAGCTTCTAAGGACAATCCATAAAAATGAAAATGATCTCTAATGACCATGTCAAAAAATGGAATTTAAGAATATGCCACATTTATCAAATGCAAGAGACGTCGCGTCGAGCCGCGTAGGCCGTACGTCGCGGGGCGCTGTCTCAGCGCGGGCCTCGGCGCGTGGCGCGTGCAATAATACCTATTCTCTTCATCATCATCAGCCTATTATGGTCCACTGCTGAACATAGGCCTCCCCTAGAGCTGCCACGACGTCGCTCGGTCTGCCTTCCTCATCCAGATCTTATTAAATGATTATAAGGTGTTTTGGATTAACCAAAATAGTTTTTTTCAGATGTCCATTTACCGAGAAAGGCTATATATGTAATTAGTTAACTCCAGTCGGAACTGCTAGCAAAATTTTTCCGATCTGATCATCATTATATAAGCATACTTGCGGGACGGTCGCAGGTTCTACCTGGAGGAGCTGTCGGAGTGGGTGTCGGGCGGCGGGGCGGGCGGCGCGGGGGGCGCGGCGCGGCGCTGGAAGGAGCTGCTGCACGTGCTGCCGGCGCCGCTGGCGCACGCGGTGCGGCCGCGCGCCTGGCGCCGCCTGTTCGCGCCGGCCGCGCTGGCGCGCGCGCTGGCCCGCGTGCGCGTGGTGCGCTACGACGAGCGCGTGGACGTGTACGGCGCGCTCGACGCCACGCCCGTCAGCTCCGGCTTCTGCCTGGGCTCCGCCAACTGGGTGCTGCGCTCGGCGCACGAGAAGGTGGCCTACGTGAGCGGCTCCAGCACGCTCACCACGCACCCGCGCCCCATCAACCAGGCGGCGCTGCGCGGCGCCGACCTGCTGGTGCTGGCCGCGCTCACGCAGACGCCGGCGCACAACCCCGACCACATGCTGGGCGACCTGTGCGTGCACGCCACCGTCACGCTGCGCGCCGGCGGCTCGGCGCTGTGCCCCGTGTACCCCAGCGGCGTGCTGTACGACCTGCTGGAGTGCCTGTCGGCGCACCTGGAGGGCGCGGGGCTGGCGCACGTGCCGCTGTACGTGGTGTCGCCGGTGGCGGACTCGTCGCTGGCCTACAGCAACATCCTGGCCGAGTGGGTGTCGGCGGGCAAGCAGGCGCGCGTGTACCTGCCCGAGGAGCCCTTCCCGCACGCCGCGCTGGTGCGCTCGGGCCGCCTGCGCCACGCGCGCTCGCTGCACGACGACGCCTTCAGCGCCGACTTCCGCCAGCCCTGCGTCGTGTTCGCGGGGCACCCCAGCCTACGCTTCGGCGCCGCCGTGCACCTCGTCGAGCTGTGGGCCAGCAACCCTGCACATGCCATCATCTTCACAGGTGACGATGCCGCGAAGGTGTTTTAGTAACATGCGGCAGTCGCACGAACATGGTAACATGTCGAACCTCCTCTTTCAGAGCCTGACTTCCCGTATCTGGAGGCGTTGGCGCCGTTCCAGCCGCTCAGCATGAAAGCGTTCCACTGCCCCATCGACACGTCGCTCAACTACTCGCAGGCCAACAAGCTGGTGCGCGAGCTGCGCCCCCGCGAGCTGGCGCTGCCGGAGCAGTACGCGGCGGGCGGCGGCGCGGGGGCGGCGGGCGGCGCGCGGCCGCACATCAGCTGCGACGCGCCCACGGTGGTGGTGCGGCGCGGCGCGGCGCGCTCGCTGGCCGTGCGGCGGCGCGCGGCGCGGGCCACGCTGTGCGGCGCGCTGGCGGCGCAGGCGGCGCGCTGCCCGCGCGAGCTGCGCGCCGGCCTGCGCGCGGCGCCCCTGTGCGCGGCGCTGCGCGTGCGCGACGCGCGCCTCGAGCTGGCGGCGCCGCCCGCGCTGCCCGGCGCCGGCGCGGCCGACGACGCGGCAGTGGGCCGCGTGCACTGGAGCGCGCTGGACGTGGAGGCGCTGGTGCGCGCGCTGGCGCGCGAGGGCGTGGGCGAGGCGCGCGTGGAGGCGGGCGCGGACGGCTGCATCGTGCACCTGCCGCGGCACGACACGCTGGTGCACGTGGAGCGCCACGCCACGCACGTGTTCTGCGAGGGCCGCGCCGACGTGCGCCAGGCGCTGCGGCGCGCGCTCGCCGCCTGCCTGCCTCACATATAACTACGGTCAAATGAAACTGCGCCTCGCTTGCTATACATCTTCATATTTTATTAATAAATAATTAACACTTAGAAGTTACAATAGATTGAGTAAGTGTATAGACGGGAAGGCGCGGGCGGTCGTCGCCTCCTGAACTCGACCTGGCCGCATTCATAATACATGCTATGTATAACTTAAGTCATCTTAGAAGTCACTTTGTAAATATTATTAAGAAGTTCACATTTAGATGTAAACAGTGCTACACATTTGCAAAATTAAGTAATCTAATAGTAACCGAATCAAGAGACCAACAAAATACACTTTAAAATGTATGTGATACAATAGAATGAGCCACTCGAAACAATTTGATTACTCGCGTCGTCACGCCGCGGCGTTACGCGTTGAGGTCGAGGTCCGCGAAGAGCGCGCCGCGCGTGGCCACGGTGAGCGCGTAGTGCGTGTTGAGCTGCAGCAGCAGCTCGCGCTCGTCCAGCATCTCCAGCGCCTCCACGCGCGCGCGGTCCTCGTCGGGCAGCGCGCGCCACACGGCCTCCATGTCCCAGGCGCGCGCCGCGTCCCAGCCCAGCGCGCGCAGGCGCGCCGCCTGCTCGGCGGGCGCGCGGCGGTGCGCGTCGCCGGGCGCGCAGGGCAGGCCGCGCGCGCGCAGGTTGCGCAGCATGACGTCGCCGAAGCGGTCGGCCAGGTTGCACTGCTCGTACACGAGCAGCACGCAGCGCGGGAAGGCGGCGGCCAGGTGGCGCAGCAGCGCGCGCGCGGCGTCGGGCCGCAGGTACACGAGCACGCACTCGGCCAGCAGCAGCGTGGGCGCGCCGCCGCACGCGCCGCCCGCCTCCAGCTTGCGGCGCACCTCGCTCAGGCAGCGCAGGTCGCAGCCCAGCAGGTGGTACCCGTCCGAGTGCAGGTCGCCCGACCGGATCACCACCTCGCCGTCTGCGCGACACGAGACACACGTACACATCACATATAGGCCTCTTGTGGATTCGGTCCCCACTCGACAAAAAGAAATATTTTCATTTCTTCACTCTGGTAATAAGATAAAGTGCGGCTTTTCTTAGGTGATCACTAGTTAGTACGCACAGATTTGAAGTTAAGCTTAGTGAAAACAAAATGGTGTTTAATTTTACTACTCTTAAATGTTACTCTCAAAAATGTATAATGTAATTGTAAAAACACATTGAAAATTTTTTTTTCATTAAAGTAAAAAATTACAGAAAATATTACAATCATTTATTTCCTTTCGTAAATAGTTTTATTTACAGATTTATGGATGGAATAGTATTCACTAAAATTGATGTAAGGTACAAGGCAAAATGCAGGGTTGAGTTCCTCCACTCAATACGCTATGCCTCAAAATTCTGGGAAAAGTGGGGAAAGGAAGTGGAATGGAGTGTCTTAACACTAGGTTCCCAAGTTCCCTCTGCCTACATGTGCGAGATACAGTGTGAAACTGAGTAGAGTAGAGTAAAATTGATTTAAAATAAACGAACAAGCCTAAAAAAATGGTATTTCATATGACTATGTTTAGGATTTAAACTGAGAAATATAATATACAGTTTTTATATATTGAGGCCCCTAAAAGCTGCCTCGCCTGCCTTCCTTAAATTTTTACCTGAACATAAAATAACAACAAATACAGCATAACTGAGTCAAAGATGTTTTAGAAAAAGACCTAATCCTAGTAATATTTTAATTGCAAAAGTCTGTAAGGATGGATGCTTGTTTAACTTTCAAGAAAAACTACTGAACTAATTTAGTTTATATGCAACAATATAGCTTATACATCAAAATAACTTCAAATTAGCCTATAATATAATTTTTATTGTATGCAGGAGATGTTGCATTTCAGTTGCTAGTCTACTACAATTTATTCAAAGGAAGTCTACTCAATATTTAGTCTTAGGCACATGGAAATGCTTCTTCCAATCAGACTTTTGACAATTCATAAAAATTGGATTCTTTCAACTTTCTCCTAATATCCTTCAAGACCAATTTTTATGTTAGCTTTTCTCCACCAATTGAGTTTATAAGGGCAGAGAGATTTAAACTATTAGGATTCCTAAAGTAAGCGTTTACTTAAATGGTGAAGCTATCAGCTACTCAAATTGTTAATGACAATGTTTTAGAAACCATTTTTATTTAAAAAAACCCACTATAAAGGGAAATCCACTAGATTTGTTGTCCTGAAACATTTTATTAATTAGTCCAGTAAGTCTCATTACCTAGTTATAATACCATTAGGTAACACATGGTAAACCTTCTGATTATTATTAAAAACTCAATTTGTTTATGTTTGTAATTTCAAAACTATTAGAATCATGTAGCTGTTCAAATGTTTCATGTGTTCCGCACATGCCAGGGCAGGCAGAGAGAACCAGGGAACCTAATATTTAAACACACCATTTCCATCAAGTTATATAACTAAATTTGGGACTCAACACTATTACTTCATTACCAACTAGAAGAAGAATTGACAATTTTTTTAATTGTTATGTAAAAAGTAATTTCTGTTTTACAATTGTATCTCACAATCAAAACATTGACTCAGTACCAATTGTTTGTTGTTTATAATATTTTAAACAGCAATGAAACTTTAAATGTTTATAAATAATTTTCTATTGAAATGAAATTTAAATGATATCTGAGAAGTTTATCATACCTTCTTTACATATCTTCTCAAGAAGCTGCTTGTTACGCTTTATAATGTGACATTTTTTGCTTGTGACTGATGGAAAATCCAATTCAATAAAATTACTGACAGCTTGAGTTGTGTCTTTAAGACGCCAATAGAGAGTGTCAAATCCACATCCTAAATTAATGATTTGACATTTTGTGCCACATCTCTATAATAAAGAAACATATAATATATTATTATTTATATATAATATCATATATATATATATATATATATATATATATATATATATATATATATATATATATATATATATATATATATATATATATATATAATGAGTTATTAAGTAAAAAATAATCATATTATGAAATGATAATTAAGTAAAAATTAATGAACGAACTTTGAATTCATTTTGAAATTTACCTCTAAGAACTGATGAATAAACATTTCCATGGCTTTGACTCTGGCATAATATCCGCGATTTATTTCAGGAGCTTTGCGATCTACATGTTTAGCAAAATAAGTAATATACTCGTCTTTCCAGTAGCCTAGCTCCACGGCACATCTCTTACATTCCGTTGCATCTGTGTTTGTAGCAATGATAGCTTCATCCTCTGCAGTCCACGAAACAATGTTATCCATGGTGACCCTGACGCTTCCCAAATACTAGAATACACTAGTACAAAACTGTGTCACTTAACATCGCCTATTATAACATATTACAATAATACACGTATTATAAACCTCAAATTATGTTGTTTAATTATACTTTTCTATTTATTTTATAATTCTTTTAGATCAAACTTTGCAATTTTATTTTATGAGAAAAATCTTTTGACATTTGACAGTGACAGAGTACAGGTCAGGTAACTATATTTTTTAAATACTATATTCGAAATTTAAATTGAACGTGCTCAAAACTAGAAAATTAATCAATCCCGTGAAAAACAAATTTAATTTAAAGTACTATAATTGTTGAAAGTGTAAAAATAATAAAAAGAAATGTACGTGCACGCTGCACGAATATACCACATTAGTTGATTTTTTTTTAAATACAGCAACAATTTAATATGGTTTATTTATTAGCACTTTTACTGCCGTATTCATTCAAACAAGAAATCATTAATTGCCTAACAAAAATATGTGCTTTGCTACTGTTTCCTATTTGTTTTTTTAGCTTAACTGTCAGTTAGACAAGAGTTATCGGCGAATAGGAAGCGGATCAACACATTCCACTTGTAGGCGATTGTCGAGAGAAGACTTTATTGTATCTAGAATAATTCGTAGGCACTGAGACTATATGTGTTGCTTAACCTCTTTCTGAAACCAGATTAAAAAGGTGCTAAGATATTTCTGCTTTCCAATATCTACTTCAGATTTTATAAAGATTGTTTTAAGGCTATTTCATAGTTTTTTGATAAACCAGATGCTAAAGTAATGAGTCTATATTAATTGGGATTAGAAGAACATTTGGGATTTTTTATTTTAATTTGGGATTTTCAACATTTGGAGAAATTATTCACCTGGGCTAGTCTCTCTTAAATCCGTTAAGACCTTTTTGAATTCGTCAAAGAAAAGTAAACATCCATTTAATTCGGTGATTTCAATTTTCGGATAAAATGGAGCATCCATGTCCGGTTCACTGATTGATTAGTGTAAAGTAGTTAAGCCATAAAGAGGGATTACTGGAGCGGCGGTACCTAATAACATTTGTTCATTAGAGATACGTCATCAATCATACTACTAGGAAGCGAAGAGATAATAGACTAAATCTAAAGGGAAAGAGAGGATGAGGGAGGAGGAAAGGAAGGTTGATCTGTTGGCTGTTAGAAGTGCTTAAGACACGACCATTAGGGAAGAGATGATATATTTTGTAAATAAGGACTGGTGGGCTTGCTTTTCATATCCATTTGCTGAAGGAGCACGGTAATGGAAAAAATGGTAAACAGTTTTACAATATGATTTGTAAATAGTTACTTGGAGGAGGGTTGAAAATTTGTGTGCTTGGGATTGAAAGCAAGTTGAAGTGTAAAACAATCTGGAAACCATAGACTATGATCGTTGGACAGGAGGGAAGCGAGAGGATGCTTTCGTATATGAAATACTAATTCCTGAGAATTAGAAACATTACAATTACTAAATTGTAATGTTGCCTCCAAAACTCAGGACAACCTTTATCAGAGCCGAAATCTTTGCTTTCGCAGAATAAGCAAACAATTTTCTTTACATAAGTTACATGCGTCTCCAAAACATTGTGGACTGGCCACACCACATAGTACCTGAGATCTGCACTGTAATTCCACCTGTCAAGAGGCTACAGTTGAAACGAAACGAGCGAAAATATCGTTTTAAGTGGTAACAAAGATTAATCTAAGAAATAATTGAACACAAACACTACATCACTACAATTATAATTATATCTATTTTATTATAAACTTTTAACAACTTGCAACTACTTCCACTTTAAATAGAAGTACAAATTAGCATTAAAATATGATATTCTTACTAGTACGTGTGTCAACCAAAACAAACGTCAGCAAAGTATTACAAAAATTATAGCAGTTCAATTGCACACACCATCACCCATTTTGAAGAAAATTTGGTTCTTTATGTACAAAGTACAAAAATAGTAGATTAAGTAACGAAAGTTGTTGTATATTATAATATAAAAAAACTTTTTCTTTTCTATATACCCCGCGACTTCTATACACTATAGTGTACCGGTACCGTACACATGACATTCCTATTTTATTGGTGTTTTACTGTTTTGTCATCTTTGATGCCTGACGAGATCAGATAACTTCTGACTTGCCATTCCTTTATGTATCTATTTGTAATTGAAGATCATAATACAATGCTGCTAACGAATATATTACATTCATAGTTGTTGTAAGATCTTAACTGTTATATATAATTCGAAATTGAGACGTTGATGCACTATAATATTTAGCATAAATATATGATTTGATATGAAATTACGTAGAAATATAATAAATAACTGAAACGCAGCCAAAACAGAAACTTTACAAAAAAGATAATTGCTAATAAAAATATTTACCAATGGAGGACAAGTCGCGTTCATCTATACCCTTAATTTTAGTTAGCGCTTATGATGTAGCAAGTGCTAATGTGTTAATATCAGGTATGTCACCCGTTCAAATGATTATTGTTTTTTGATTCATATTTATCAATGCGCAGCTTAAAAATTATACAATTGTTTATATTATGCACATATGTTTTTTTGTGATTCTCATCATATTTCAGACATAATAAGTTCTAACTCACATGAAGATAACAAAGCTCTAAATAAACCAGCAAGCAAAATATGGAAAATTGAGAACAAATACTACACCGTTGAAGTGGAATTGTACCCCTTGGCTGATAATGACACTTTGCCGTTATCATTGACAGACAGAATGGAGGCTCACATTATCTACATAACAGATGATGAGGTACATTATTGTTCATCTTTATCTTGCGTATATGTGTCGTTTTGACTCCACAATCAACTTGCAGGCCTGTCGTGGTTCAGCGGCACAAGCATGCGACTGTATCCAACAGGTTGTGGGTTCAGTCCCCACTCGAGGAAATGAAATATTTAATATTTTCTATTTAAATATTTAATGTTTTCATTTCTTTGCTCTAGTACAAGGCAAAATGTGGCGTTGAATTACCACTCAACAGGCAATGCCTAAAATTCGGCGCAAAGTGGAGAACAGAAGTGGAATGGAGTGTCTTAACACTAGGTTCCATCTGCCTACCCTGCCATGTGCTGGATACATTGTGAAGCTGTGTGAGTGAGTGAGTCAACTTGCAGTAGATTAATTAGTATAATGTTTTTCAATCTGTTCTTTAACTTCTAAGCATTCAACCAATATTTTTGAATAATGAACTTTACATATGTTTGTGGCAATACTTTAGCCTAGGATATCCTAATTTAGACTTTTGTCTTTACTTTCCTTATTTAAAAGGTATAGTACTGGGCATTTAACAGGTTAAATAGGTTCTTCAAAGATGCATGCTTTTTTTGTATTATTTGTCTGTAACATCTTGGGAGAACAGAGTTGACCGCATCTGTAAGAGCTCCCGCCTAGTTCTATTCTCCTACACATATGCCCTGGATGGTCAATAATGATAAGAAACAAGAGGTGGCAGTACAAAATAACCTGTTTTCTTCAGGCACACCACATGTCAAGAGGAATTAATACCCCTTTAAAAGTCGGCAATAACACCCTTGATAAGTGTTATTAGTAAACCTTCCATTAATTTCTATGCTCACTGACAGATACTGACATTGATATGTCATATGCTCCAGCTGACCACTGGTGCCCTCTGGCATCTAGCCTGGAGTATTACAATTCAAGTATTACATAACGCAATTTTTGAAGATTGTTGACCCTTCGTCACCATCATGTAACATGCCGTAACGTTGTTTGATTTTACACAATGTTGGAGATATACATTTTAAAAGCGTTACAGATTTAAGTTGGATTAGAAATATGCAAAGCATTAACAATTATTGTTGGAGGACTGTGGTTCACTTCTCTAGGTTTGTCATTCATAAGATCACCGAGTAAATTCCACATCTCTGGTTTCTCTAGGCATTTTTAAAATGTTTATCGTAACATGATCCTTAAATATTGTTAAACTTATGCATGGTTTTATTTGTTATTAGTTCAAATTCAGTTTTCTTTAATTGGGGCTTTTTTAAGTTTTGTCCATAATTTGATGCGTGTCTGCATGTCATAAATAATATCCTTGTTTATCCAACCATTTTATTGGAGTTTTATTTATTTAAATTATACGTATATTATTATTTTAGCACACGTAGTAGTTCAATAATTAAATAAAGTCGATGATCCTGAAATTTTGCATGTTATCAAACATTAGTTTAAAGAAGAGAAGACTAGTAAATAGTAAAAGAAAATTTATTCAATTAATCAAGACGAAAAATAGTGTTTACCCGAGGTGGACCGGGGCGCCGCACGAACATGTCCATTTTGTTATCGACAAGTGATGTGTGAGACATCACAGTTACAAAAAGTCACATATACGAGTCCGTCAACATTCATTTTTAAAACATAATTTGCGGCAATTACAAGTAATGTCTTTGCAATATTTTAATTGTTGTGTGCACAGGAAGACGAGATGGCGAGCGAGCGCGCGGAGGAGCGGTGGATGCGTGCGGGGGGCGGCGCGGGGCGCGGGGAGGAGGCCGTGTGTCTGCTCGCGTGCGCGGGCGCCGGCACGCCGCGCGCGCTGGCCGCGTGGGCGCGCCGCCGCGGCTACGAGCCCGTGCCGCTGCGCGACCAGCCCGCGCCCGCCGCGCCCCTCGAGCCCGACGTGTGCGGCGTGGAGCGCGTGCGCGAGGCGCTGCACGCGCACGCGTGGCGCGGCCTGCGGCGCGTGGACGGCGGCGGGGGCGCGGCCGAGGCGGGGGAGGGGCAGGGGGAGGGCGAGGCGGACGAGGTGGAGGCGTTCGCGGCGGCGCTGGGGCGCGCTGCGCGAAGGCGCGCGAGGCGGGCGCGGCGCTGCCGGCGGCGGAGAGGCGGCGCGCCGCCGAGCGCCACACGGCTGGCGCTGCTGCGCTCCATCGCGTCGACATGCACGCGATATGAGACACCTGAATATATCTCTTCACATTACATGGATTTTTATTTGCTCCTTATCTCGAACGATTGCAAATGGCCACGGACCGCTTAGGTGACTGGCTCAATGGCATATAGAGGTCAACCCCGATAATAGTTTCTTGTGTTCACTTCTCCGCTCGCCGCTCCGTAGACGCGCGTCGTGTCTGCTTATTTGACAAAATTATCTTAGCGGCCCAACGGTTATCTTAGTTGTCGTCCTCGACAGTAAGCTGTCATTTAGAGAACGCATCAACCGCGTGCGCCAAAAGCAGAATTCCTTCTTCCAGATTACCTGGTACCCTTAATGTGCTCTAAAAGCAAACTCGATAGGTAAGAATAAGATCCGTCTTTACAAGACAGGCGTCAGCCCCCATCGTCTCCTGTACCGGCGTTGTGTTTGCACCACTGCCTTAAGGAAATTACAAGTTACTGGGTAGTTGGTAACAAGTTACAGCAAGTATCATGGCACACCTGCCATGATACTTGCGTAACTTAGACCTCCATGAAGATATCAAATAACTGTAAAAGAGCATTGTCGTAAAACTCTTCAGCAGTATTTCGATAGAGCCGCGACCCATCCGAACCGAACGAAGCAAATTCCGCCGAGCCGAGTCTCACAGGGGACGCCCGTCATGACACCGGTACTCTTTATTGTTGGTACCTTCTACTTTGGTAACCAACTGAGGTCAGAGCTCTTAGCTCGGCCTTCCCAAGTCCGGTGAGATGCTGTAGAGACTAATAGAAGCCAGCAGCAAAGTACATCTGAGAATATATAAATACATAGCTCCTTATGTTTACTTAAATGAATTTATGATGTC